>QRDG01000485.1:0-113806 GCA_012064385.1 Puccinellia tenuiflora | reverse complement strand
ACAGATCAGATCGAGGGCAACTCCAGGCGCACGCAGGAATCCGCAGCGTCTCCGCACGCGGAGGCCACGAGCCAGGCGTTGTGCAGCCGCATGTCTTCATCGGCCGGCTGTACACGAGCTGGAAATCAGGCACAAGTTCATGCTGCATGCAAGACACCCCCATGTCGCGCGCGTGCATGTGCACGTGGGGCACGGATGGATCAGCTCAAGCCACCTGCGACCGCCGATCTACTCCAACCCACGCGGCATCTATCGATCTACGAGTATACATGTCATCGCCTCCAAGCCTCGACTCCAATCTGCATCATTCGTGGTCATCATCGCCGACAACCATCTACACCAACAACTCCGCATCGTCGCCGCCACCACCGATCGTGGTCATCGTCAACGCCAACAAACAAGTTCTTCTTCTCCACCAGCGACGCCGCGCTAATACAAGCGGAAAAATAGGGGTCTAATCCCCAAAATCAACTACCGCTACAATTCGATCTTCGTCAACAACTACTTCATCGTCTTCGTCCACCACGACCTCGCCGCCAGAGTTGCAGTCTATTTTTATTTTTTACATTAAACAATTTTCTTCTTGCAACTATTTCGTCTACTCCGGCGTCAACGGCGGACAACTTCTTCGCACCGACCGGTCACGGAGAATTTCTTTGCTGATCCCTCCAACTCTGGTTCGTATGGCTCATGGTGGTCCCTATCTTCGCACGTCCGGTCTTGGCAACACCGACGCGTGCCTTCGTCCCCGACGCGCTCCCGAGTCCGGCAAGCTCGGCAAGGCGTGTCGCCTACCTCGACTTCCTCTACTCCAACTACGTCTACTGCAACACTACGGCGAATTCTCCAAGGCTCAACAACGACATCAACCACAACACCACGACAACAACAACCTCATCGACTTCATCAACGGCGACTACAACACCAACGGCACCATCGACCACGACTACAGTGCCCACACCCTCGGCTACATCGACATCAGCATCAAGGACTATCACCTCGGCTCCCTCTACTTCGGATTATGCTCCAGTCAGACCATCTGCGACGCTCCTGCTGTTCGCGTCACTACCGATCCAACTGCGGGGGGGGGGGGGGGGGGGTGTTAGAGTATATTACGTTTAGGGTTTAAAGAGTTGTAATCCTAGTCTATCTCTCCTAGTTCCCTTAGCCCCCAAGTCTTCTCTACTATATAAACAGCCCAAGGGCTCACAATGTAATCACCAATTATCACCAATATTAGTCAATCGTGTCGCCTACCTCGACTTCCTCTACTCCAACTACGTCTACTACAACACTACGGCGAATTCTCCAAGGCTCAATGACGACATCAACCACAACACCACGACAACAACAACCTCATCGACTTCATCAACGGCGACTACATCACCAACGGCACCATCGACCACGACTACAGCGCCCACACCCTCGGCTACATCGACATCGGCATCAAGGACTATCACCTCGGCTCCCTCTACTTCGGATTATGCTCCAGTCAGACCGTCCGCGACGCTCCTGCTGTTCGCGTCACTACCGATCCGACTGCGGGGGGGGGGGGGGGGGGGGTGTTAGAGTATATTACGTTTAGGGTTTAAAGAGTTGTAATCCTAGTCTATCTCTCCTAATTCCCTTAGCCCCCAAGTCTTCTCTACTATATAAACAGCCCAAGGGCTCACAATGTAATCACCAATTATCACCAATATTAGTCAATCATATTCCGCAACCCATCACTATTAGTAATTATGGGATGCCATCTTCTTAGAACGTTTCTAGGCCAGCTGCGGTATGAAATGCCCCCTTCGTTTCGAGATTGGGTTCGATTTGACTCGCCACGTGCTACACACGGCCTCTAATGCGGAGGTGGCGTGTCTTCCGGAGGCATCAAGCTATACTTTTTGTTGCTCGATCGAAGATGGTGCGATAGTGACTTGAAGCTTGGTGGTACGAAACGCGCGTCACCGACTTTGGTATCTCGACCAGTGGTATCTGGCCAGCAAGGCGTCGTTAGTCAGTCAAGGATGATGAGGCTACTTCAATGTAGCATGCACACTCCACTAAAAGCACTAGATCGTTGATGAGGCAATGTCGACGTGCGTCTACGTCATACCATTGTTGAATGTGGTGGCTCGAAACTCGAATTTGGGGATGAAACTCCTGAGCTCGACTTATGGTTTGACTCGTCATCATCAGCGCACGTACGACGATCCCATATTCAAAGTCTTGCCGAGGAGTCATGTAGTTTTTATTTGTTTTGGTCTTTTACCCTATGATTAGTGGTAGTTTGGTGAAGTTACTATCGCGAGACATACACGCTCGGGATTTATGATTATGTGCACCAATCGATACCGAGTTAGGGTTACCCTAAGATAGTCGTGTTCTCCAACTCATATTAGATGGCGGAAAGCAAATCACAAAAAATGTAGGAATCCCAAAATTATTTACGCTACTCTAGGATAAAGACCACAAGAATGGATCGACACATATGTGTCGATATTGAAAGGTTTAATCAAAGGTTGAACTTTGGATCTTTATCCACGAATCCGAAGATTCAAGCAAACACTGTCAAGAAGGGTATGCCACCAACCTTTCTACCGACTAGCGCTACGTCCTACCCGGATCCCCGTTGAGAGAGCCCAAGGCCCACCACGGCCGTGGAGAAATCTCTAGAGGTAGCTCGAGGACCTATCGGCCACCACCTTAGATGATCCCAAAGAGAGAATGGTGATGGCCGAACGATCGACCCCTACAACCACCTCGTCCATGACTAGATATGCACGTCAACCGTTGGGCCGAGAACCAGACTACCTCCGTCACCAGCACCATCAGCCCCGTGACGATTATCAAAAAATGTCAACTGAAAATTGTTAATGTATATTTTGAATAACGGGCAGTTTATTAACGCATCAAGCTAAAAGATACTAGCCCATCAAGATGATTTAACATACTACAACAGTACATCGAGATTTCATGTAGCCAATTAATTACAAGGAAATAAATCATCGAAAAAAATTACAAGCAAAAAAGAGAGGATGAGAAAGAAAATGACATAACAACTGCCGGAACGAGCAACGGCACACGAACATCAACGTTAGGCTATGGCAGCATTTGCAAGATGTGCTGTACGACATGATGGCCCCTACTGGAGCTCCTACAGAAGCGTGCTGCTCATGGTGGCTTCAGAATACGTGACAGAGAACCCAGTGTCCTGGATCAGCCCCCCGTCAATTTCTTGACTTGGCCTCACCACCGTCCCTAGCTTTGACACGGATAGGCAACATTTTCTCCTCGGTGACAGTCGACAGCAAGCGGCCGGGGCGTTTGCTTTTTACGAAGCGACAGGTCTGATCCGAGCTTGATGCGGGCAGCTCAACGTTTGCCTACCTGAAAACCTTATTACACGATGTACAGTTACATACTGTTTCCGATCACAAGTTGCTCGACCAGGGGTCCATCCATCGACCAAGTTGAACAATATGATGTTGTTTTGGCCTAATAATTGACACAACATGCACTTTGTCCATGTCTAATCCAATCCTTTCTCGTACTTCCTCCTTGCTCGATCGGCGAGTAATCACACTGGATTCTGCGGTGATACACCTGGTCAGGTCAGACAGGCCAACTCCATTCTGAAATGTGAATAGATAGGGCATGCTCCTGTTCTGGGTGCATTCGTAGCACTGTTCCAGGTTGAAGACAAGACTGAGGTGATGTAGCCTTTACAGTTTACAGTGCTGATCCATCGTCTTCCAGGTGTTCTTCTGAAACCTGCCTGACTCTCACCGGACACCAGACCTGACGCCCTCGGAGGACAACAGGACATGCCATGGATCTGGCCTCGTTGTTGAACCAGCTAGTACCTCTCTTCTAGTAGAATACAATCGATAGGCACGACAAGTTGTGACCCAGACTTCACACAGTTATGTTTATTTCCGTACAAGCCGCCTCGACTGATCAGATAAACACGGTACAACAGGATGAAGAAACCGAAGCCAATACAAGCAACAAGGACACCTGATAAAGAAAGGGTTGTATCGATGTCCTCTCGGATCACTGTCTTCAGGCGTTTGCATTTTGGCATCTACCAATGAATCTCTGAAAAAAGATCGAAGAAGTTAAGCGATACACCGAACGAATATCCACTGGATCGGAAATTGTGGACTTGGAGGACAAAAATATCGCTGGTCTCCAGCGTCGTCTTCGGTGACTACACCAAGACGCAGAGAAAAGCAGGTGAGAGTTACCTTGTACAGCGCCCCATCTTGCGTCCGTATGCATGTTTGATGTTAGTCAAGCTTGCTAGCTTGTTCATCAGTGCATTTTTTGTGTTCCGCCATTTCGTTTCCAGAGTTTGAAAACGGAGTAGCAAAAGTCCGAGCTAGAGACGACGATTTCGAAAAAAAGTATTGGAATTTAGTTTTCTCAGTGGTCATCATTATTTCTGATATTGTGTTTGTTTCAGGTGTGAAGTCTTGGGTTCAGTTAATTAGTAAGCTCGACCACATGGTACTTGTGGTAAGCAACCTAAACAAAACAATATCAAGAAAAGTAAGCTCAGACTGTTTTTCTAGATGAAGCTCAGATTGTCTGCCTGAATGATGTTCTGAATATTCAAGCAGCAACGGAACCAAGGATCGTTTTTTTAGAACTCACGTCATCATACTAATCAACAACGACTGTTGGGATACAAAACGCCTCCTTGTTTGTACCACTCCTCACCTGGCAAAACTCTGAAGTCTCAAAGGTTGCCGACCGATTCTTCACATCTCCGATTAACTGGCCATATCTGGTATCTGCCTAGGCCCCTGTGAAAGTGCATGGTGGCCCCCATGTGTGGTTTTGGTAATTAATGACAATCTCTATGGACTAATGTTTGTATTGAGCTATACTTGTAGGTGTGTCCATAAGCATTGCTTGATCTCCATATGTTGGAGTCAAGGCTAAGGGAAGAAGATTATATGTGTTGATCGAGGCTAAGCATGGGTTGATCAACACTAAAGTTCAAGTGAAGATATGCCGAAGAATGCCTCTCCCATATTGGTGTATGGGGGAGCTATTAGCGAGTCTTCATCAAGCGAAGCGCAATCAAGAAAGGTGGTTCGTCTTGAGGAGATGAAGATCGTCTTCATCGACCTCAAGTGGATTATGCGCAAGGCAAAGGTATGATCATGATAGGGTTTCTATTTTACCAGTCTCATGATGTTAGTGAGAGACCGGATTATAGGATAGCTAACCGTACTATCAAGAGGGGCTCTCGACCGAGTATCTTGATCGTATCGTTCGTGGAGAGCTCAAACGCTTGCATCCTTGCAATCATATTTATTGGATCTTATTTGGCTCTTATCGTGGTGTGGTCTTGGTGCTTGTCGTGCTTGTCATGACGAGGCCAATTTCACCAAAAACAGTTTTCGCATGGGTCTTCTTTTGCGTTTTCGGTGTTGGAGATATTGTCGGTTCATCCGTGTGGAAGGTTTCACCCTTCCAACCCTTTGCACAATCTCCCTTGATTTTGTAGGGTAAGCTTTTGTCGTCCTCTTTCCAACAAAATTGGATTCACTCGATTCGGACTTCATTTGCAAAAGTTATGGCAATTCAGGTTTTACTGTTTGAATCTGGCCCGGAAGAACATCGGAGATGGTCCGGAGTCTCCGGTCCCACCGGAGTCTCCGGCCCAAAGGACCCGGACACTCCGGTCCATTGTTTTTCGCTGCCAAGTGACCTTCTTGTGGTGCGGCTCTGGATAGGGGTCCGGAGGTACACCGGAGATGGTCCGGAGTCTCCGGTCCGCCGGAGTCTCCGGTCCACAGGACCCGGAATCTCCGGCCTCAAGTTTTTCTCTGCTCTTTGCCAAGCTGTGGTGCGGCACTGGACTCTAGTCCGGAGGGACACCGGAAGGTTACCGGAGTCTCAAGTCTAATCGGAGTCTCCGGCCCCTCTAGACCGGAATCTTCGGTCTGTCCCGATGACCCAAAGTGTGGCGTGCCTCGGATGCCCAGTCCGGAGGAAGACCGGAGTTGGGGCGGAGTCTCCGGCCTACACCGGAGTCTCCGGCCCACTTACACCGGAGTCTCTGGTCTGGGCAGGTGTAGCGCCCCGACCCCGGAATTATACAGAGAGGCTATGTAACCCACAGGCTATGCTACACAATCAAAGGGCATGGGGTTACCGCTCCCACGCAACACCTCGATCATGCCATAAACACTGGCATAGCTATCAGTGTATAATAAAGAGATCAAGACTTACGGAACAACTGGCACATCACAGACTCTATGACACAAAAGATCATATAGCAACTTATATAACGAGAAAGATACAAATTACACAATAGGGGTCACAGACCCATCAGTACAACCAACGGAAGCCAAATATGTTGTCTAAACAACAAGATCCAAAATAGGGCCTAAGAGGCCTACAGATAAACATCCCAGCCAGCTTGTTCCACGACATCCCAAGCTGCCTCCTGGGAACCCCAGACTACTCGTCGATGTCAACGAAGAACCCACCTGCATGCTCGGTGACGTCCTACTCTGAAACAATTAATAATCAACAAAGAGAGACTAAGTACGACGTACTCGCAAGTTTAGTAGGGCGATATAGGCCCAAAGATGACATGGCTCTAAAGCTGTATAGTAGTTGTTTTGCATAAAGCTAGTTTTCATTTTTAAATACATAACTCATGGCATTGACTACTCAGAAGGTTTTTCTCCAAGGGGTAAGATAGTAACATCTTTCTTCGGTTCACCTTGAACCAAAAGTAGCCAGAAATCACCTCCCATCTCCACCAAGGCACTCCCTCGAATCACCCTCGAGGAAATGAACCTTTAACACACGTTGTCAAGTTGCAACCTCTAGTTGCCAAATTTTAATTAAGTTCAATGTTTTCTATGATCTCATAAATCCATTCCCAAGGCGTCCATAACCGTGGACACGGCTTTTCGAAAAGATTAAACCCTGCAGGGGTGTACTAATTTACCCATTGGTACCGTCCGGCTCGCCTGATTAGCTCTCTTCTGGGGAAAGCTGGCAAGTGGGCGCGGTTAAACCTTTACCTCGCATGAGACTATCCAAGGATCATCGTGGCGACAGGACAAGTTTATCCAGCCTATTTCAGCCCCTGCCCCCATCGCCACATCCTAAACACCACCACCCTCTTCGTGCCTTCATCCACCTGCAACTCACACGCAAATGGAAAGCGCAAACTAGAGGACCCTTGGATACGCCCGCACAAGTTATTCGGTTAGTAAGGAGCCCATACCCCCACCAATGGAAGCACGCTCGATCTTGGGTCCGAAGACAAGAACTCGCACCTAGGCGGCAAGAATGAGACAAAACACCATAACCCCGATGGCAACTCATCCAAGCCTTTTAAGCATTTTAATTAAGTACCACAAGTATCCACCATGTCCGAACATTCCATCAATTGTCATAATCATGGAAAATAATCACCGGACAACTAAGCATTCGACTAAGCATGGCTAAGCATAGCTAAGCATATATTCAACAGATATGAATTACTCAGGCCATCACCTCAACCTATGGTTCATAGGAGGGAAAACATGTAATGGTTTAGGGATCATGCAATTCATAGGATACTCTATAATTTGAACAAAAGTTGACCTTGGAATCGAATGCAATATTATGGTGGATAAAATATTTGTATAAAACAATAGGATGCTATATGCCAAGAAGGTTAGGTTATCTCTTGCCTTGCTGACGGGGCTGGAAGCACTGCTCGTCAAGGTACGGTGGGGAAACCTCGACTCCTGAATCTATCGATACCCAACCAATAACAGAAGAACAAATAAATAACACGAAGACAAGGGACAATGCGCAATCATGATGATATGTCAAGTTTATGCAATGATACCATCATATAATTTAGCTAACAATTTAAATGGAGTGCCAAATAATTAGTGCAAGTATTTGGAAGCAACCCCATATTTAACTTTAATGACAACATTGCTTATGAATTATTGTATTACTACAATGTGGTTTAAATATGCATGAACATGACATGATTAGCTAGGTATGGTTCTCCTGATCATTTTGGTACCTTGTTTGTAATTTTACAAATTACGATGATTAAATAGTGAATTAAATGATTATTCGAATTTAATTCTTTTAACTATTTAAAGAATAACATCAAATGAAAATTTGTTGTCATGATGTGATATTAGCATGGTTTGCTAGTATTTTAATTGCTGAGCATTTTGATACTTCGTTTGCATTTTTCTGATTAACGATGAATAAACGGCGAATTAAACGGTTATTCAAATTTAAATCTTTAACCATGTTGAAATAACATCCAAGGAAAAATTGTTGTCATGATGTAAAAATAGCATAGCTAGATAGCCTTTGAGTTTCTGATCATATTGGTATATCATTTGCAAATTTTGGAACAACATTTATTTAATTATTAATTTTTCCAAAATCTGGCCGGCCTCCAGATCGACCTAGGCCGGCTCCCATGCCGGGCACATGCCTGAGCCAGCCGGCCTCCAGGCTGGCCCAGACCGGTTCCCAGGTCGGGCACATAACCGAGCCAACCGGCCTCCTGGCCGGCTGGACCGGTTCCCAGGCCTGCCACCTAACGACGGCTGCGGGCTAATGCGCGGCGAGAGTACGAAGGGGGAGGGAGAGGAAGGAGAGGTCCAGGAAGACCAGCAGCTCACCAGTGAGCCAGTGCCGTGGACGGCGGGGCGAGGGGAGGACGAACGGCAAGCGCGGCCATGCGCGAACGGCGACGGCCGGAGGCGGAGAAGAGAGCATGGCGTCGGCGATTTGGGCGACCCCGCCTCGATTCCTTCGGCGTAGAGGGAGAGGAGGACACGGCGGAGCTTTCTGTCGGCTTCGATCTGCGCGGGGCGGCTCCAGGCGACAGCAGCGTGCTCGGCAGCCATGGAGTCGATGGTCGAGCTCGGGAGGGAGAACGGGAGAGAGAGGAGGGGAACGGGGGAGCAGGTGAGCGTGCGAGTGAGCGTTGTGGTCCACCTTATCCACCAGGGAGCAGGCAGCGCGAGAGAGAGAGCAGCGTGCGGCGCAGGGCGAGGGAGTGGCGGCATGGCGCCAGTGTTGGCCCTGTCGCCACAGTGAAGAAGAAGGTCGTTTTTCAGAAACCCCCCTACACTGTTTAAAAGTTATTTACAACTTGGTCCAGCAGCACTTTAGGGATTTAAATTGAGGTTTTTAAACATTTCTAAAAATTTGAAATTATTCATGTAGGCTCCCCATAACATTTAGAAGCTCCACAAAAATTGGTGCTGCCAAATAAAATGTTTTGAACAACAATTATTCATAGTGTTTGAATATGGCAATTTTTGATAATTTCCAAAAGTGATTTTTATTTTACTTTAGCTATTTATTTGGGGCACTTAAAAAATTCATAAAATTATGAAAATATTTATGGAGGCTCATAATATTATAAGGAACCCCCCCATATTTTTATTTTGAATTTTCGAACTGTTTAACATGGTTTCAAAAATAGGAATTGATTTGAACCAATTTTTAATTCTCAATTTTATTTCTTTGCTTGGCAAGAAATTGCCTTTGGCAAATATTTATTGAATGTATTCTTGGAACTTCCTGGACAAATTGGAAATTCAAGAATAATTTTGTTTTGCCAATTTGAGCAATGCAGTTGGATTGGAATTTTGGGAAGGGTTTTTCTTCCCTTTTAAATATTTCCAATTGTTGCTTTATTAAACTTGGCAATTTAGAATGTATGCCATGATGCAATGAAATGAAAAAGTGAAAGTTTGGTTCAAATTTTAGGGTATCGAACTGGGGCTATTACAGCAGGGTCCAACGGCTAGTTTTTGTGGGGACCAATAAAAGGCCCCCTTCTTCCCCAAGTGGCTAAGGTTTTCAGCAGCACGAATTTCTCTCTCTCCCACCATTGTAGACCTTGGAAAACCTTGCCCTCTCTCAATCCCTCCAATGATTCTTGCCCATCTTTAGGGAAACAAGATAGGAGACCTAGATCTACATTTCTACCAATCATTTTCTCCTCTAAGTGAGGGGAACCTAGTGGATCTAGTTCTTGGAGTTCTTTTGTGGTTCTCCTCTTTGTTCTTCCTCTCAAATCCCTCCCTAGCGTTAGTTGCTTTGGTTGGATTTGGAAGTGAAGGACTTGACCACCTTGTGTGGTCTTGTCTTTTGCATTTGGTGCATAGGTTTGAGTTCCCCACGGTGAAACGTGGGATTGAAGGTCGAGAAGCTTGTTACTCTTGGGTGCATTGTGTTCCCAAGAGCTTGTGCCTCTTGGGTGCATGGTGTACCATAGACGGTTGGTGGTGTCGCAAAGACTTCAAGTTGTGAAGCTTCGGGCAAGGTTTGGGAGCCCCCTATTGAGTTGTGGGTGTGTGCCCCAAGATTGTTGTAAAGGCTCCGGATTTCGCCTTGAAGGATTCCGATAGTGGAAGGTGAACCTAACCCTTGGGGTGAGGTTCATCGGAGAATAGGGTGAGGCCTTTTGTGACATCTTGAGTAGGCCTTTAGTGGTGAGCTCACACCCCTCCAATGAGACGTACTCCCTTAACAAGGAGGAACTCGGGAATACATCCTTATCTCCGCATGTCTCGGTTATTTCTATACCCGAGCTCTTTACTTATGCAATTTACATTGTGATAGCCTTCGTGCTTGAAGTTTTATATTTTGCTATCACCTTGTTGCTTGCCTTGCTTAGCATAAGTTGTTGGTGCACATAGGTGAGCCTAGTTTATTTAGGTTGTTGGCTTGTTAATTTAAACACCTAGTTTTATTCCGCAATTATCAAGCCTTAAACCGGAAAAGTTTTAATCGCCTATTCACCGCCCCCCCCTCTAGGCGACATCGTTTGTTCTTTCACCCTGGTCTCCAGGTTCGTGAACACAGTTAAGCAGTTGTTGGCCACTTAGAGCTCCTTTGGCACCTCTCGTTCTATTTCATTTAAAAGAAATAAAATGACATGACATTGATGCCATTATTACACTGATCAATTTGAAATCCAAAGCCAAAAAATTATGTTTAGCTCCACATGATTTGTGAAATAAAATGATTTTAACAAGGATGCCATGGTTGGTGGCAGAAATTGACTTAACATACAACAAAAATGCTTGGTATGCAATCTTGATTAAATTCCACGTCCGACACAAAATGAAAGTGCTTGGCAAACGAGTTCTTAGATACTTTTGACTTGCAATCTTCTGCTATGGCCTATGGCAAAAGCTTCACTGTGTATGAAAGTGCCTCTAGTATTTCTGGATCATGAAACCCTTCATCACAACAAGAACGAGAAATAGTTTATTTCTTTAGGGAAAAGAACGAGAAATAGTGGGAGGCTAGAAAGTACCTTGTTAAGTCGGCCTGCCGTGGAGTAGTGCACGACGTCGTCTCCATACCTGACGCCTGGTGTCAAATCGGAATCGGCGGCCCAACGAGACATTTCCTATTTGACGCCTTTAGCAAGCTGATGTCTGAAGGCTCGAAGATGGTGGTCCGGCCCAGGTACAGTTTCTTTCTTCATTGTCTTTTCCGTTTTTCCTTCCTTTTATTTTCGTTTTCTGTTATTTTTCCTTTGCCTTCTTTTTTATTTTATTTCTGTTTATTTTCTCCTTTCCCTATTTACTTATTTTTAAAAGTAACATGAACATATTTTACTTATTACGTGTTTTTGTAAAAACTAGTAAACATTTTCCTCCATGTATGAATTTATTTAAACCATGTGTACAATATTTTTGAACTTCGTGAACTTTTCTTTAACAACATGAAACATTAACATCTCGAACAATTATTGAACCATACGAACAATTTTTTAATCTTGTGAAACGTTTTTTTATCTCCCTGGATTTTTTTCTCAATTTTCTAAAATAATATTCGTAAAAAAGTTTATTCCTAATATCAAAATCTTGAGATCTTATTTTTTTTTTGAGGGAATCTCTCTGTTTTTGTTTTTGGGAAAACAAAGATAATTAGCTTTGTTAATGGGCCGCGCGGGATGTGGCCCATTATCAAAATCCTTGAGACTCCTATTTGACTCAATGGGGCGTCGGACCCCGCAGCCGCTATATCTCGCTCTTTGCGAGTCAGAGATAGCGCTCGCCCGCGTACGATTTCTTAGCGGGCCGGCCCATTGATGTAGCCCAACCCAACGACATCACCATGTCAAGCATGCCAACAAATGCCAAGTCACCATGGACGTCAAAGGTGAACTCCATCCTCTTCGAGATCTCATTTCCTACCCTTTGGAATGGTATGCTACTTGAGCATCCGCCCATTTGCATTGCTAGGATTGACACGATGGATACGAAGCCGATGGGAGGTGCCGAGGAAGCCCAAGAGTTGATTTCATCCAAGGCGTACGCGTGGATGAGGAGAAGGAAGCGTCATGGACAAGGAGAGGAAGAAGGAGGCGAAATCAGGCAGGCCGGCACCCCACCAGAGCCGGCCGGCCGGGTGCCGGCCTCCCAGCCGGCCTAGGCCGGCCCCCAAGCCGGCACCCAAACAGAGCCGGCCGGCCTCCCAGCCGGCCCAGGCCGGCCCCCGGGCCGGCACCCCTCCAGACGGCGCCGGCCTCCAGGCCGGCCCAGGCCGGCCACAAGGCCGGGCCCCCTACAGACGCCACCGGCCTCCAGGCCGGCCCAGGCCGGCCCCCAGGCCGGACCCCCACCTTTCAGCTCCTTTTGTACTAAGACTATAAATAGCTTTCCCCCTTTTCCATTTGAGGCAGAGAAGAATGAACTAGAGTTGAGCGTTGCTCCTTCCCGTGATGGGTTCCTCCGAGGAGGATGATGAATCTCTTGTTGTAGCTACTCTTTCACTGAGGTGTCTCTAGTAGTGCAAACCAATCTTTCACTGCGGTGATTCTATTGGATCGGTGGACCGGCCGGTAAGAGAAATCGGTTTCATTAAGCGTGTTGTTGACTTGGGTTTTGGGATCCGGAGGCTGCTCCGTTGGGGGTTTGTTGCCGGGTGATTCTCCCTTGTAGGCTTCGCGAGTTATCCCCACGATTTGCCCTTTTTCCCCTCGCGAATCTCCCTCGTTTCCCCTCGTGTTCTTCGTGTTCATCCCCGTTTCCCCCTCAAATCCGTGAAGATCGGGCAACACCCTACATCATATGGTATCAGAGCAAGGGTTGCCACGGATTTGCCTTTGTTTCCACCCCCATATCCACAAAATTTTTCTTTGATTTTGCTAATTTCGAAAATTTCCACCAAAAATAGCCTCAAATTGCTTTTGGATCGATCTGAGATTGTAACGCCCCGACCCCGGAATTATACAGAGAGGCTATGTAGTCAACACAACCATCAGTGTATAAAACAAAGATCGAGACTTGTGGAACAGAACTGGCACAAAGCATGACTCTACGACACAAAACATTTATATAGCAACTCATATAACGAGAAGAATACAAATATACAAACAAAAGGATCACAGATCCAACAATTCAACAAGCAGAAGCGGGTAGTGTTGTCTAACAACAAGAAGCAAATATATGGCCTAAGAGGCCTACAATAAACATCATCCCAGCCAGCTTGTTCCACGGTCCCAAGCTGCCACCTGGGAACCCCAGACTAGTAGTCGACGTCAACGAAGAAACCACCTAGTTGCTCGGTGTCGTCCTCCTCTGAAATACAAATACATAAAGGCAGCAAAGAGAGACTGAGTACGATGTACTCGCAAGTTTAGTAGGGCGATATAGGCCCAATGACTGACGGAGGCTCTAAAGCTTTATATGTAGTTCTTTTGCATAAAGCTAATTTTCATAAACCGAAACATAAATGACACAAGGCATTCGTCTACTCAGAATATTTTTATAAACGGGGTAAGAGAGTAAACATTTGTCATCTTCGGTTCTCGACGAACCTACTCATAACCATCACCACTCATCTCACACAAAGGCACTCCCTCGACTCACCCTCGAGGAAATGAACCTTTATCACAAGTTTATTATGCAACCTCTAGCTGCCATATCAATTAGGTTAACGTTGTCTATGATCTTATATCCGATACCAAGATTGTCCATAACCGTGGACACGGCTTTTCGAAAAGATTAACCCTGCAGGGGTGTACTATTTTACCCATTGGTACCGTCCGGCTCACCTAGTTGGCCCTCTTCCGGGGAAGGCCGGCAAGCGGGCGCGGTTAGACCTTTACAATGCATGAGACTATCCAAGAGTCATCTGTGGCCACAGGACAAGTTTACCCAGCCTCAGCCCCTGCCCCATCGCCACATCCTAACACCACCATCCTCATCATCCTTTTTCCGCTCACACACACGGCAAATGGAAATAGCAAACTAGAGGACCCTTGGATACGCCCTCACAAATTATTCGGTCAGTAAGGCGCCCATACACCCACCAATGGCAGCACGCTCGTCTTGGTTCAAGAGGTAAAGAACTCGCACCTAGGGGCTAGAGTGAGGCAAAACACCATCCCCGATGGCAACTCACCCAAGCCGTCTTAGCATTTTAATTTAGCATCACATTCATCCACCAATTCCGCATCATTCCATCTTCAACAACAATTATGGAAATAAACAACGAACACAACTAGTATTGCAACTAAGCATGTCTAAGCATGGATAAGCATATAACCGACAATTATAATTCGTATCCGGCCAACACATCAACACTAGGGTTCATAGGTAGGGATACATGTGATTGGCTCGGGGAAGAGACATGCATTCATAGGATTCTATGTGTACCAAAAGAGACCTTTGGAACCGCATGCAATATTATGGTGGATAAAATAATTTGATCAAAACATAGGATGCTAGATGCCAAGAAGGTTAGGTTATCTCTTGCCTTGCTGCCCTGGCGCGGAGTACTGCTCGTCGGGGTAGTTATCGGTAACCTCGACTCCGGAATCTATCGATACCCAAAAGAAAAGGCAAAGAACACATAAATCACACGAACTCAAGATGCAATGCTCAATCACATGATGACATGTCAAGTGGATGCCAAGATATCATTATATAAATTAAAAGCAAATTTAAATGTGGGTCCAAATAATTAGTGAAATTATTTGGGATCGACCACATATTTATCTTAGTGACCACAATCTTATAACTTGTGAAATTATTAGAGAGATGGCTCAAATATGCATGAAGATGACAAGAATGGATAGGTTTCGCTCTTCCGATCATTTTGGTAATTTATTTGTAATTTTCGGAGCACCGATGAATAAATAGCAAATTAATTAAATAATTGAATTTAATTCATTTAAAACAATTATGAATAACATCAAATAAGAATTTGTGATCATGATGTGACAAGTGCATGGTTTGATAGAGTTTGACATGTTGATCACATTTATATCCTATTTATAATTTTTGGAACAATATTTATCGGAATATGATTTTTCCCGATTAGGTCTCATTTTTACCATTTTAGGAATTCCCACATAATCAGCAAGATTAGGATTCCAAAAGACTGTTACCATGATTCTATAACATAGGGTTTGTTTTGCTGAACATTTTGATATTTGGTTTGCAATTTTTGATGCATTATTCGAAAAGATATTAATTGTTTAGCTTTGTTTATTTTCCCAAAAAGAAAAATAATTGCCAGACAGGCCGGCCTCCAAACCGGCCCAGACCGGGCTGCAGGCCGGGGGGCAGCCCGAAGCACCCGGCCTAGTGGCCGGCCCAGGCTGGCGTGCAGGCCGGGGTACTACCCGAACCGGCCGGCCTCAGGGTCGGCCCAAGGCCGTTTCCAGGCCGGGAACACTTGACCGAGCACGCGCGTCACGACCAGCGCGTCCACGCGCGGTGACCGCCGGAGACGGCGCACAGCGGCGACGACGGAGGGGGAAAAGGGGGAGGAAGAGGATGTCCATCGGGACCTCGAGCTTACCAGGCACTCATCGGAGGGAGCGGCAAGGGAGGGGGTGTCCGGAGACGACGGCATCGTGGTCGACAGGCCGCGGCCGGAGGCGGGGAGGTACGGGGCGGCCACGGCGAGTACGGGCCTCCCGAAGGGATTCCTCGCACGGGGAGGTCGGGGACGACGCGGCGGAGGCGGTGGCGCGCACGCACGGCGAGGGGTGGTTGGAGGAGTCGGCGAGCTTGACGGAGGCACGTCGGACAGGGAACGGAGGCGATGAAGAAAACGCGGTGGTGACGACGACTCGGACGACACGGCGCCGATTCCTGGCACTCGGGCGAAGAAGACGGCGAGGCGGAGGGGAGGGTGCGCATCGATCTGCTCTCTGGGCTCCCTAGAGGCGGCAATTCGGCGGCGGGCTCGAGCCAGAGCTCGGCCACGGTGCGGACCAGCACGAGAGAGAGGGAGGGAGAGAGGGGATGGGGATGGAAAAGGTGGGCGTGGGGAGCAGGTGAGCACGCGGGCGTCAAGATGGCCCTTGGCCGCGGCATGGGGGGGCACGGGCACGGCGCGTGGGGTGCGTTCGCGGCATGGCGCCAGCGGCCTCCCTGGCGCCACAGTGAAGGAGGGGGAAAGAGAGGGACTGACAGTGGGGGCCCACTGTCAGCGATTTGATCTTTTCCAATTTTTCTTTTTCCCGATTTTTAAGCAGCTAGGTTTAGCTATTTAAAAGAGCCATTTAGGCAATTTTGTAAATTATGCAAAAATTCCAATAGGCTCCATTTAGCCCTTAGGTGCTCCACAAAAATCTGTGTGGCAAAATAAAATGTTTTGCACCACATTTGTTCTTAGAGTTTAAATAGGGCATTTTTGATAACTTTCAAAATAGATTTATTTGGAGCAATAAGCCATTTCAATAAAGTGTGAAAATATTTAGGGAGGCTCATGTTATAATAATGAATCACCCCATATTTTTATTCTAAATTTTTGGAAAGTTCAACTTGATTCCAAAATTAGAAATTGAATTAAGCCAATTTAAGTCCTCATATTTATTTCTCATTTGTCAAAACTTGGAAATTGAGAATTGGGGGTAAGAAGCAAATTGGGAACTTCCTAAATAATTTGGAAGTTCAAGAATAAAGTATTTTGCCCACTTGAGCTTTGCATTTAGTTTGGAAATTGTGAGGAAGGATTTTGCTCCCTTTGTTTTCATTTTTAGGTGTTGCTTTGTTTCCATATTAGCAATTTTAATTATGTATGCCATGATGCAATGCAACACAAAAAGCGAAAATTTGGCCCGTATTTTAGGGTACCAAATTGGGGCTGTTACAATTCTACCCCCCTTACAAGAATCTCGTCCCGAGATTCTAGAGTAGAAGTAGGGATGAGGGAAACAGGGCAACACGTTTCTTGCACGGTCTTCTCGATCTCACGATGATCTTCCTTGTTGTAGTGATTGGGCAAAACTTTGGGTTCCACCGAGGTGGGAAAGATATCGCATTTCTCCACGATTAGGTAGAGAGGTAAAACCTGGTATAGAGCTATTGCCACGAGGTAGATGGGGAGTTCCATTGGGTCACGATTACCTAGAGGAAAAATTGAACCAGCATGAACTCCAAACAATGAAGCCCAACTAATTCATGATTGGGGAACACCGGTAAGCTGATGAGATTTTGACAACTTCTTCTCATTTAGGAAAGACTCGGTCAGGGCTTGGTGTGTACACATGGCTTACTCAGAGAATGGGAGGTAACAACCTACCAGCTCAATAATGCACATATGCATAACCAACTCGTGATTTAACCCGAGGAGACAAAGCGACTTCACTAGGATCCATAGCGACAAAAGTCACTGCTTGCGAGAGAAAGCTTGCACTTCAAGGGAAAGAGGTGGTCTTAAGAGTTTTGACATGAATCTAACTCGTTGACCGAAGGCGTGAACCTAAACGAGTGGACTTGGCAACACAGACAATCTCAGCTCGATGATTGGATTACCAGCCATGCTAAGAGTGCCACCAAGGTCTTTGGGTTTCAAAACAATATCAATTGCTAAGAATTTCCGATTACCACAACGATATTCATCTTCAAGACTCTCGAGCCCGGGTAGCTCGGAGGTAGATGGATAAGGAAGGGTAGGAGCATCACTTCATCAAGTGCGTCATGAGACTAAGCACGACCTCTTGATATAAAAGAGTGTGACACTCCAAGGTGGAACGGAACAAAAGCTAGACAAGCTCCTATTCCGCGATTTACAAAACTTTGACCTCACCGAGAAATGGGCGAGGGACCGGAGTTTGTTTCTCCTGACATCCCGAGATGGAATGCCTTGACGAACCACGAGAAAGGCATGCATCAGAACACCCCAATGCACGATGAACTTGACTGTCCGTAGACAGATAAAGGGCGGACGACAGATTTAGATTAGGGAACGGGCTAACAACAATTGCAAGCTATTGCAGAAGCCCTTGTAGCACTCTTCCGACAACTAGTACCGAAAGGGTTTCAGGAACGGTGTAACCGGAGGGATCACAATTATTGTCGGAAAACCCGCTAAGAGCAACCCCGTCGTGATTCAGATGGTTACCTGACAGCAGTCTAGATAAAGCTAGGGGCAAAGAAGAGCATGGCTGAGCAAGACAATTACGGCTGCAAGCTCGAGCTCGAGGATTTACTTCAGATTTTTGCCAACCTGATGTAGGGTTTAACCATTACCACCAGGGGTCAACGGAAAAGATCTTGGGTTAAAGATCAGCTTCATGCACTGGGACCCACAATAGCATAATGCTCACAAGGGTGACAACCCTCAGGAATCATTACACCTGAGCCCTAGCACAATCCGGGACCTTCGGTTCAAGATCTTGGACTAAAGCAAGGAATTTCTTGACGATCCGCAACTTCTTCTCTTCGGGATTTAGAATTTGCAGACGAGCAAGTTTAACCAGTAACTAAAGGTAGAACCCAACCCCGAGAACCTAAGATTTAGCATTTGCCGATGATCAGAAGGACCGTTAAAATCAAATAGAGGTAAGATGACACCGAGATCAGAGTGAATTGGATAAGGAGTAAAAAGAATCCTAGGAGGGTTTTCACAACTCATTTTTAGGTTGAAAATAATTTTCACGAACTAGACTCGACATCGACCAAAAGAACGGGTTTCCTACAGGCAGTCCTGCTCTGATACCAACTTGTAACGCCCCGACCCCGGAATTATACAGAGAGGCTATGTAGTCAACACAACCATCAGTGTATAAAACAAAGATCGAGACTTGTGGAACAGAACTGGCACAAAGCATGACTCTACGACACAAAACATTTATATAGCAACTCATATAACGAGAAGAATACAAATATACAAACAAAAGGATCACAGATCCAACAATTCAACAAGCGGAAGCGGGTAGTGTTGTCTAACAACAAGAAGCAAATATATGGCCTAAGAGGCCTACAATAAACATCATCCCAGCCAGCTTGTTCCACGGTCCCAAGCTGCCACCTGGGAACCCCAGACTAGTAGTCGACGTCAACGAAGAAACCACCTAGTTGCTCGGTGTCGTCCTCCTCTGAAATACAAATACATAAAGGCAGCAAAGAGAGACTGAGTACGATGTACTCGCAAGTTTAGTAGGGCGATATAGGCCCAATGACTGACGGAGGCTCTAAAGCTTTATATGTAGTTCTTTTGCATAAAGCTAATTTTCATAAACCGAAACATAAATGACACAAGGCATTCGTCTACTCAGAATATTTTTATAAACGGGGTAAGAGAGTAAACATTTGTCATCTTCGGTTCTCGACGAACCTACTCATAACCATCACCACTCATCTCACACAAAGGCACTCCCTCGACTCACCCTCGAGGAAATGAACCTTTATCACAAGTTTATTATGCAACCTCTAGCTGCCATATCAATTAGGTTAACGTTGTCTATGATCTTATATCCGATACCAAGAATGTCCATAACCGTGGACACGGCTTTTCGAAAAGATTAACCCTGCAGGGGTGTACTATTTTACCCATTGGTACCGTCCGGCTCACCTAGTTGGCCCTCTTCCGGGGAAGGCCGGCAAGCGGGCGCGGTTAGACCTTTACAATGCATGAGACTATCCAAGAGTCATCTGTGGCCACAGGACAAGTTTACCCAGCCTCAGCCCCTGCCCCATCGCCACATCCTAACACCACCATCCTCATCATCCTTTTTCCGCTCACACACACGGCAAATGGAAATAGCAAACTAGAGGACCCTTGGATACGCCCTCACAAATTATTCGGTCAGTAAGGCGCCCATACACCCACCAATGGCAGCACGCTCGTCTTGGTTCAAGAGGTAAAGAACTCGCACCTAGGGGCTAGAGTGAGGCAAAACACCATCCCCGATGGCAACTCACCCAAGCCGTCTTAGCATTTTAATTTAGCATCACATTCATCCACCAATTCCGCATCATTCCATCTTCAACAACAGTTATGGAAATAAACAACGAACACAACTAGTATTGCAACTAAGCATGTCTAAGCATGGATAAGCATATAACCGACAATTATAATTCGTATCCGGCCAACACATCAACACTAGGGTTCATAGGTAGGGATACATGTGATTGGCTCGGGGAAGAGACATGCATTCATAGGATTCTAGGTTTACCAAAAGAGACCTTGGAACCGCATGCAATATTATGGTGGATAAAATAATTTGATCAAAACATAGGATGCTATATGCCAAGAAGGTTAGGTTATCTCTTGCCTTGCTGCCCTGGCGCGGAGTACTGCTCGTCGGGGTAGTTATCGGTAACCTCGACTCCGGAATCTATCGATACCCAAAAGAAAAGGCAAAGAACACATAAATCACATGAACTCAAGATGCAATGCTCAATCACATGATGACATGTCAAGTGGATGCCAAGATATCATTATATAAATTAAAAGCAAATTTAAATGTGGGTCCAAATAATTAGTGAAATTATTTGGGATCGACCACATATTTATCTTAGTGACCACAATCTTATAACTTGTGAAATTATTAGAGAGATGGCTCAAATATGCATGAAGATGACAAGAATGGATAGGTTTCGTTCTTCCGATCATTTTGGTAATTTATTTGTAATTTTCGGAGCACCGATGAATAAATAGCAAATTAATTAAATAATTGAATTTAATTCATTTAAAACAATTATGAATAACATCAAATAAGAATTTGTGATCATGATGTGACAAGTGCATGGTTTGATAGAGTTTGACATGTTGATCACATTTATATCCTATTTATAATTTTTGGAACAATATTTATCGGAATATGATTTTTCCCGATTAGGTCTCATTTTTACCATTTTAGGAATTCCCACATAATCAGCAACATTAGGATTCCAAAAGACTGTTACCATGATTCTATAACATAGGGTTTGTTTTGCTGAACATTTTGATATTTGGTTTGCAATTTTTGATGCATTATTCGAAAAGATATTAATTGTTTAGCTTTGTTTATTTTCCCAAAAAGAAAAATAATTGCCAGACAGGCCGGCCTCCAAACCGGCCCAGACCGGGCTGCAGGCCGGGGGGCAGCCCGAAGCACCCGGCCTAGTGGCCGGCCCAGGCTGGCGTGCAGGCCGGGGTACTACCCGAACCGGCCGGCCTCAGGGTCGGCCCAAGGCCGTTTCCAGGCCGGGAACACTTGACCGAGCACGCGCGTCACGACCAGCGCGTCCACGCGCGGTGACCGCCGGAGACGGCGCACAGCGGCGACGACGGAGGGGGAAAAGGGGGAGGAAGAGGATGTCCATCGGGACCTCGAGCTTACCAGGCACTCATCGGAGGGAGCGGCAAGGGAGGGGGTGTCCGGAGACGACGGCATCGTGGTCGACAGGCCGCGGCCGGAGGCGGGGAGGTACGGGGCGGCCACGGCGAGTACGGGCCTCCCGAAGGGATTCCTCGCACGGGGAGGTCGGGGACGACGCGGCGGAGGCGGTGGCGCGCACGCACGGCGAGGGGTGGTTGGAGGAGTCGGCGAGCTTGACGGAGGCACGTCGGACAGGGAACGGAGGCGATGAAGAAAACCGGTGGTGACGACGACTCGGACGACAAGGCGCCGATTCCTGGCACTCGGGCGAAGAAGACGGCGAGGCGGAGGGGAGGGTGCGCATCGATCTGCTCTCTGGGCTCCCTAGAGGCGGCAATTCGGCGGCGGGCTCGAGCCAGAGCTCCGCCACGGTGCGGACCAGCACCAGAGAGAGGGAGGGAGAGAGGGGATGGGGATGGAAAAGGTGGGCGTGGGGAGCAGGTGAGCACGCGGGCGTCAAGATGGCCCTTGGCCGCGGCATGGGGGGGCACGGGCACGGCGCGTGGGGTGCGTTCGCGGCATGGCGCCAGCGGCCTCCCTGGCGCCACAGTGAAGGTGGGGGAAAGAGAGGGACTGACAATGGGGGCCCACTGTCAGCGATTTGATCTTTTCCAATTTTTCTTTTTCCCGATTTTTAAGCAGCTAGGTTTAGCTATTTAAAAGAGCCATTTAGGCAATTTTGTAAATTATGCAAAAATTCCAATAGGCTCCATTTAGCCCTTAGGTGCTCCACAAAAATCTGTGTGGCAAAATAAAATGTTTTGCACCACATTTGTTCTTAGAGTTTAAATAGGGCATTTTTGATAACTTTCAAAATAGATTTATTTGGAGCAATAAGCCATTTCAATAAAGTGTGAAAATATTTAGGGAGGCTCATGTTATAATAATGAATCACCCCATATTTTTATTCTAAATTTTTGGAAAGTTCAACTTGATTCCAAAATTAGAAATTGAATTAAGCCAATTTAAGTCCTCATATTTATTTCTCATTTGTCAAAACTTGGAAATTGAGAATTGGGGGTAAGAAGCAAATTGGGAACTTCCTAAACAATTTGGAAGTTCAAGAATAAAGTATTTTGCCCACTTGAGCTTTGCATTTAGTTTGGAAATTGTGAGGAAGGATTTTGCTCCCTTTGTTTTCATTTTTAGGTGTTGCTTTGTTTCCATATTAGCAATTTTAATTATGTATGCCATGATGCAATGCAACACAAAAAGCGAAAATTTGGCCCGTATTTTAGGGTACCAAATTGGGGCTGTTACAGAGATTCTTGTGAGTTTTGGTAGGTTTTGATCCGTGGATCCATTGCTATACTTGTTGATCTACCTCCCTTTGCGTTCACATGGCCAAATTCCATTGATTTCCCCTCCGATTTGGTGTTTTTCGGGCAGTTTTTCCGCCCAAATCGCGCATTTTCGCGTCCCGGGAAGGTAGCCCGGCCTAGGCTGGCCTCTAGGCCGGACCCCCGGCAGAAGCCGCCGGCCTCCAGCCCGGCCCAGGCCGGCCCCCAGGCCGGTTCCCCTGCAGAAATTTTGTTTTGGCCATAACTTTTCACTCCGGACTCCGTTTTTGGTGATTTTCGTCTCTAATCGAAGCTACGGACAAGCTCTACATCACCACGGCGGTTGATCCATCATCTATTGCCACCATATTTCGTGATCAAGGAAGAGGCATTCCACTCCACGGGTGAAGATCGTCGACAAAAGGTATAACTTACCCAATTCTTCTCCCACCTTGCATCACTTGTTAGCCAAGCCATTTGTGCCTATCTTACCTATTGAGACTAGCTCACCTATGATTGCTTGGGCTTTGCACACTTGATACCTCGTAGTATTCCGAGCAACCCTTGTATGCGCTAGTTGATATAGTCCTTGTTGGCAAGCAAGTAAGAGGCAAAAGAGAAAAGAGAGTAAGAGGCCAAAAGAGAGCATATAAAAGAATCAAAAGAGAGCAAATAAAAAGAAAGAGCCTCAATGCCATATCTCTTGTAGGTCGCGCTAGCTCGATGAAAAATTTATAGGTGTGGTATCTTTGTGTAAATCTTGTAGCCCACCAATAAATTGCAATCGAGTTGGTTTCTCTTGCACTTGTGTAACTTGAGCTTTAGTCTTCGCTAGGTCCATCACTAGCTCATTTTGGTTGCACAAGTCCCACTTTTTCAAAGCGTGTGTTTCTATGTGCTTCACTCCTATCCTTTGAGATCGACTTGTATTTGCTTTGTGGTCATCGTGGTTCTCTACTTGCCTTTACAATATCTTGGTTTCCGGTTGTTCCATTTGCTTTCCACAATTCATACCTATCCACTCATAAGCCGTGTGTGTTTTGGAGTTGCGTTTGGATCTTTGAAATTCAAGTCACCCGCATTCTTGTGTATCGGTTTCTCTTGGCATTGTCCACTAGTTCCAATACTATCTACCAGGCCATGATGATGAGAACATGATGAGCGACAACGACTACGGCGCCCCAAGCATGGATGATATGGTGGACCTCGACATCGTCAACACCTCCACAAGCATGGATGTCATGGCGGAGCACCACCACTACTACGACTATGATGCCGCAACCGTCCACGACATGGAGTGCTACACCGACTTCGAGCCTTCAAGCATCAACACCATGGTGGACCACTACTTCGACTACAACTCCAATGAGGTGGTGGAACCCTACATCAACTACGGGTCCTCAAGGCACGTCAAGGATCTTCCACGAGGCTCTACACACCTTGTTGATGACGACTCCGATGATGAGTACCCACCTCGGCGATCCTCAAGACCAAGAACTCAAGAGCGCCACCGCCGTCAAGAACCTACAAGTTCAAGGAGACGGAGCTCAAGGCATCTTCGCCTAGAGGACAAGGAGACACGCCCTCCTCCTCGACGTCAAGCTACTTCGCCCTCAAGACGGCGGCCAACGCAAAGTGCCTATGCACATGAGTCTTCGTCAAGGAACACCAAGGATCTTCATCGGCGTACGTCTACTCATGATCATCATCGACGCCACTATGAGGACTCAAGCTACTCAAGGCCACGCCATCACGCATCTACATCAACTTCCAAGATGTCGGCACGTACACATCATATGGAGTCTTCTCCGCGCGCCACAACCAAAAGAGCGTCCAAGCATAGATCAAGCTACACGAAGGAATTGGACAAAATCAAGGCCATCCTCGATGAGTGGAAGACCAAGCGCGACACTGACAATGCCAACTTCGAGCAAGCCAAGCTCAAGGCCGACGCCGATGGCGACAAGCTCATGGCCGACCTCAAGACCATCCGCGAGGAGTTCATTGCCGGGTTATCCAAGTTCTTCAAGCCCTCACATGACTCTTCACCGAGCTTATTGTCGACTCCATTACAAGATGGTGACCATGAAGACGGTGAGAAGACGGTCGAGCATGGGATTTTCCCTTCGACCAAGGAGATGAGCATTGAAGATGCTACCACTTGTGGCGGCGAGCCGAGTGAAGAAGCCGAGCATGGGATGTTCCCTTCGGCAAAGGAGTCGTGTGATGATGCCCACACTACGGCATTCACCTTTGGAGGCGAAAAGGTTGAGGAGGTTGAGCATGGGAGTTTCCCTTCAACCAAGGTGGCGATTGGAGTTGAGCATACCGAGCCTATCCCTATGTGCTTGAATGATGAGATGGTACCAATCCCATGTGAGAATGAGAGCCACCTAGCCCACTTGAGTGAGAGTGCAAGTGAGTTGAGTGCCTCCACCATATGCGAGATTGAGTGCTTACATTTTGAGGGAATGAGGGATACACCACTTGAGTTGGGAGAGGTAGTTGATAATTCAAGTGAGGACATTTCGATTTCTAACAACTTACCCTCTACCTCTAGTGTTGTCTCTCATGTTCTACTAGGTTCCATGGATGATGAGACGCCAAGCTTCGCCATGATGGTGCCTCTTATGGAGAAGATGTACATGGAGGATGAAAACGATGCCACCCCATGCTTACATGAAGATGTACAAGTCGGCTACATGGACGCCGCTACCTCTACCACAACACCTACTTCTCTTGAGCGGGACTACAAAGGTACGCATATGGGTGTTGATGATGCCATGATCCCACTAGTGGACATGATGACTTGTGATTGCTTGCATGATGTGGATGTTTCTTTCGATGTCACCTATGATTCTATCATATTCCCATGTGATACCTTGTTCCAAACCAATGTTGATCATGTGGAATTTCCTATGTGTGATGATCTTGCCACATGCATGCCTTGCTATGAATCTTTCAAATTTTCTCCCATTGTTGCATGCAATATGTCGAACAATTTCTCTTTCCTATGTGTTGCTTGCAATGATGATAAAATGCTTGATAATGAGTTTGCCCCCATAGCATTCTCAATTTTTGGAGATGGTTCCTTTTGCTATGTTGAGAATTTTCCATCCTTCATTTTGCATGTTGACCATCCGCATACTTCACACTTCCATTTTGAACGTGGTGTGTTTGGTGATGTGCAAATGAAGAGACGCATCATGATGGATGATGCATTCATGTACCATGCACACAATTTCTTTTTATGGAATTTCGTGTGTAATGGCTCATGCTTCATAATGTCAACTTCAACTGAACATGAGTTGACAAAAGAGCTCTTGAGAGCATTTTCCATGAGAGTTGTGGCTCCGACCAACCTCTATTTCCTTGTCCATGTTTTGCATCGAACAAATTGAACAATTGCTCTTTCCTTTGGTTCGCATGCAAACATGTGAGTGCTTTGGTTTTCCTTTGTGACATTCATGCTCCCTTGATCTTCCTTGTAGATGATTTATGTGTTGACGCAAACTTCATGAGCAATTTCTCTTTCCTTATGTTTGTTGGTCACCATAATGATATTTTGAGCATGTCTTGTCATGAGGCCTTGGGATGTTATCTTCTTGGTGTTGCAACAAAATTGATGAACACTTGCTCTTCTCTTTGCTTTGTTTGCACCCATGATGGCGATGATAAGAGCCTCTCTCACCTTATGTGGTTCACAAACCTCTCTTTCCGACGCTTTCAATGCAATGAACATCATATGGTTCAAAATGAGATAGCTTTCTTAGCCTTCTCAAATTTTCTTGGAGATTTTGTGTTCCCAGATTTTGAGGATGTTTGGACGAGTTGTTTGCACATTGACCTTGCATTTGTATTCCATTCCAGATATTTGTGTTGTGCTAATGGTGTTATGAACAAATTTGGACATGTCATCAATGATGTGCTCCTCTATCATGCACACACATATTTTGCTTGGTCTTTGGTGCGTATAGGTATCAATAGCGGCATGGTGACTTCCACTTCAACGTCGAGACATCTATCTCCTTCACGTGATGAGGACATGCTAGCGTCGAGGACGACGCTTTTCGAAGGAGGGGGAGATGATGTAGCCCAACCCAACGACATCACCATGTCAAGCATGCCAACAAATGCCAAGTCACCATGGACGTCAAAGGTGAACTCCATCCTCTTCGAGATCTCATTTCCTACCCTTTGGAATGGTATGCTACTTGAGCATCCGCCCATTTGCATTGCTAGGATTGACACGATGGATACGAAGCCGATGGGAGGTGCCAAGGAAGCCCAAGAGTTGATTTCATCCAAGGCGTACGCGTGGATGAGGAGAAGGAAGCGTCATGGACAAGGAGAGGAAGAAGGAGGCGAAATCAGGCAGGCCGGCCTCCAGCCCGGCCTAGGCCGGCCCCCAGGCCGGCACCCCACCAGAGCCGGCCGGCCTCCCAGCCGGCCTAGGCCGGCCCCCAGGCCGGCACCCAAACAGAGCCGGCCGGCCTCCCAGCCGGCCTAGGCCGGCCCCCGGGCCGGCACCCCTCCAGACGGCGCCGGCCTCCAGGCCGGCCACAAGGCCGGGCCCCCTACAGACGCCACCGGCCTCCAGGCCGGCCCAGGCTGGCCCCCAGGCCGGACCCCCACCTTTCAGCTCCTTTTGTACTAAGACTATAAATAGCTTTCCCCCTTTTCCATTTGAGGCAGAGAAGAATGAACTAGAGTTGAGCGTTGCTCCTTCCCGTGATGGGTTCCTCCGAGGAGGATGATGAATTTCTTGTTGTAGCTACTCTTTCACTGAGGTGTCTCTAGTAGTGCAAACCAATCTTTCACTACGGTGATTCTATTGGATCGGTGGACCGGCCGGTAAGAGAAATCGGTTTCATTAAGCGTGTTGTTGACTTGGGTTTTGGGATCCGGAGGCTGCTCCGTTGGGGGTTTGTTGCCGGGTGATTCTCCCTTGTAGGCTTCGCGAGTTATCCCCACGATTTGCCCTTTTTCCCCTCGCGAATCTCCCTCGTTTCCCCTCGTGTTCTTCGTGTTCATCCCCGTTTCCCCCTCAAATCCGTGAAGATCGGGCAACACCCTACATCACCCATTAGTTTTCCTTTTGCAGAGAAAAAATAGTACTACATGGGCTGGGAGAGATTCGAGCTGCAGACCTCCTACGAGGTGGACGGAATGGACAGCCATTGGGCTACGTCCGTGTTCGTGTTTAACTTCCTTTTATTCATGATGATATTCTTTCCTTTTTCTCTTTTCGTATCAGAGCCTCGGCTCTCTTTTTGGGCTTTACCGCCTAGAGAGTAAAGATGTCGTTTAGAGAATTAGTGCATGATCCCACTTTTATATTCGATGGCACAAATTATGATGTATGGAAAATTTGCATGCTTAATCTTTTTAGGGACATAGACCCAATTTTAAAGAGTGTTGTAGATATGGGTTTTCTCCTCCAAAGGATTCCCAAAATTTATCTTTAGAGGATGAGAAAAACTCTTATCTTGATACTCTAGCATCTAATGGTCTTATATGTGTTTTGAGCGATGTAGTGCTTGAGTCAATCATGCCTTTCCGGAACGCTCATGAGCTTTGGACAAAGCTTCAAGATAAATATGAAGTGTCCAACACTATTGAGGATGATTGTTCTCCCTCCACCTCCGGCCATGATGAGTTCTCATCTTTGTCTACTTCACCAAAATGTGGTAAGCCACAAACTAATATGATGGTGAGTAGTGATGGGTTTTGCAATTTGGATAGTGAACTCATTGTTGATGATCTTTTATCTCTATCTTATTGCAATGGTCTATCTTTAGACTTAAACTCTTCTAGCACTACAAATGACATACATGCTAGTGTTGATAGTCCTTGCATATCATCTAAAAATTGCTTGTATGAATCTCATGATGATATGCTTCCCTTTTCTTGTTGCCATGATAAAAATGCTTGTGTTCCCTCTAACTCTTGTATTAATAATAATGTAGAGGAAACCCAATTAGCTTTGGAACAAGATGTGAACTTGAGTAGTTCAAAAATTAATTGTTCTTCTTCATCAACCATCTTTTGCCTTATGGCTAAATCTTCTAGTAGTGATAATAATGATAATGATAATAATGATGAAGAAGATGATGAGGATGATGATGATGATGAATCCTTTCATAAGAAAGGTCTAATGGTTCTAAATGCCCTTCCTAAAAATGAAAATGCTCATGCTATCCTCTTTGAAATTATAGAAACCCTAATTGAGAGTGGGCTTATTATTAAGGCTTTGGAAGCAAGCCTTGTAGAAAAGGGAAGGATTGAAAGAGAGGATGCGGATGAAAAAGCATCTTTAGAGGTGACCCTTGAGGAAGAGCAAGAAACTCGGGCTTCTCTTGAGGAGAAACTCGAATCTTTTGAGGAGCTTAATAATGAAATTATTGCTAACCTCACTAAGGAACGTGACCATGCTAATGATAAATATAAATTCACTAAAAAGGAAAATTCTATGTTGAATGATGAGCTATCCAAGTTGTCTTCTTCCATTCCTAATGTTAATGATGCTTGTGCTACTAACTCCACTTCTTGTGAAGCATCTATTTTGAAGGAGAATGTTGAGCTAAGGGCTCAACTTGAGTTGCTAACTAGCAAGTATGGGAAGTTGGAAGAAAGTCATTAAAAGCTATCTAGCTCTAATGATGATCTTCTAGCATCCTATGCTAGTCTAAAGTTAGCTCATGAGGCTATCACTACCAAGGTAACATCTTGTGAGCCTCATGTGGACAATGGCACAACTTTAACTAAAAATGCTATATTGCCAAGTGCTAGTCCTAGTAGTTCATCCACTCATAATGTTGGTACATCATGTGATGAATTGCTTTCCTTGACTTGTTGCTCTAACAATGATGCATCTACCTCCTCTAGTACTTGTGTTGTCACTAACCATGTAGAGAAAAGAGGAGAGCTGAAGGCCCAAGCCACTTATATGAAGAAAGGCTTGGAAAAGCGTCATGAAGGGAAGAGTGCACTTGACAACCTGTTGAGTGTGCAACAATCCCCCAATGACAAGAGTGGACTTGGATTCAACTCCAACAACAAGAACAAGTCCAAGGTTGAGAAGAAGAAGAAGGGCCAAGAACAAGTCAAGAATTCGGCCAAGATTACTTGCTTCAAGTGCAAGATTGAAGGGCACCATGTTAGAGAGTGACCAATGAAGAAGAAGCATCTTAGTAAGAAGCAACTAGGGAAGCGGCCTCTTGTTCAATCTCATAACCCACCACGAGTTGAACAAAGGCCACCTCCTAAGAAGACTCAAGTCAATGCTCCTCAAGTTGAGGAGCCTATTAAGAAGAAAGAGAAGAGTCGATGTTGCTACCTTTGACGTGGCAAGGGTCACTTTGCTTCTTCATGCACCATCAGTAACCTATCCTCTCCTATTATAATTGATGATGTTTATTCTCTTGTGAAGGATAGAGTTGGCAATGTTTTTGCCAAATATGTTGGTATTCAAAGTGGTGTCAAGAAAAGAACCATTTGGGTAGCCAAGCCTATTGTGACTAACCTCTTAGGACCCAACTTGGTTGGGGACCAACAAGCTCAAACTTGATCAATAGGTGTTGGTGGAGGACATTGGAGACTTGGCTATCATTTGAAGAATTAAGGGATCTTCATGGTTATCTTTCATCAAGCTAAGTCAATTGGATTATCACATATCTATCTCATATCCATTGTGCCTCCTTGCGGTAACTTGTACTTAACTTATTTTCATTGAAAGTTGCTTGCTCCCTTGCATGTGTTAGTTTTGTTCCTAGCATGTGTTTGTATGTGATATGCTACTTTCTTACTTATCTTGTTATTCAAGGTTGTGTATGTTAGTTGTGTATCATGTATGTGTAACTTGTGTGTTGAGCCTTATTAGATCTTGTGTGGATTTTATTTGGCTCTTTTGAGAGATTAATGGACTATCCCATTTTGGGGGAGTGATATGCTTTGTGCACTTCACAAACCTAAAAATGCATGTACATGAGGAATACCACTTAGTATTGATATATCTAGATTATCTAGTCACTATGTGGTATGTCATATTCATGAGAAATTCAAATTCTAATTTGTCCATTAATTTCTCTAGTTGGTTTTTATTTGCCTCTTGTTTAAAAATAAATGGTTTATCACATTATGGGGGAGTAATAAGCTATGTGCATATTACAATCCTAGGAAATGTGAACATTTGAGGTTGTGCCACTTGGAGTTGATATTGCAAAATTATCTTATTCCTATGTGGCATGTTGGCTCGAACAAGTTCCAATTTCCATTTTTGTTATCCTTTGGCTCTTGTTTGTGTGAGTTTGCTTGGTGTGGTTTTTTCTCTAATATGCATTTCCATATATTATTTGAGAAACCATTTGTTCCATATTATTCTAATCATGGCCTTGCCGGTTGGTTTGAATAGTTGAAACTACCAATAAACTTTATTAAAACATGGTGTTTTATCTCTTATCTCTTGCCATATGATTTATCTTGTGAGGATATTCTTGGATACCTCTATCACCAGGAAAATAATTCCAAATGGTCATTGTCCTTGGACAATCCATATTTATGTTTGTGGTAGAATATTTGTAACGCCCCGACCCCGGAATTATACAGAGAGGCTATGTAACCCACAGGCTATGCTACACAACCGAAGGGCATGGGATTACCGCTCCCACGCAACACTCCGATCATGCCATAAACACTGGCATAGCTATCAATGTATAATAAAGAGATCAAGACTTGTGTAACAACTGGCACATCACAGACTATATGACACAAAAGTTCATATAGCAACTCATATATGAGAAAGATACAAATAGCACACCAGGGGTCACAGACCCATCATCACAACAAGCGGAAGCGAAGTAGTGTTGTCTAACAACAAGATCCAAAATAGGGCCTAAGAGGCCTACAGATAAACATAACCCAGCCAGCTTGTTCCGACGTCCCAAGCTGCCACCTGGGAACCCCAGACTACTCGTCGATGTCCACGAAGAACCCACCTGGGTGCTCAGTGTCGTCTTCCTCTGAAACAAGTAATAAAGGCAGCAAAGAGAGACTGAGTACGACGTACTCGCAAGTTTAGTAGGGCGATATAGGCCCAATGCTGACGGAGGCTCTAAAGCTGTATGTAGCTAATTTTGCATAAAGCTAATTTTCCTTTATAAAAGACATAAGTGACTCAAATGGCACCGTCTACTCAGAAGGTTTTTTGAAAGGGGATAAGAGAGTAAACTTTTCATCTTTGGTTCTCGTCGAACCAACTTGTAGCCATAACCCACTCATCTCCACCAAGGCACTCCCTCGAATCACCCTCGAGGAAATGAACCTTTATCACACATTGATTATGCAACCTTTAGCTGCCATATCAATTAAGTTAAGGTTCTCTATGATCTTATCGTCTATTCCCAAGTCGTCCATAACCGCGGACACGGCTTTTCGAAAAGATTTACCCTGCAGGGGTGTACTATTTTACCCACCGGTACCGTCCAGCTCTCCTAATTAGCTCTCTTCCGGGGAAAGCTGGTAAGTGGGCGCGGTTAAACCTTTACCTTGCGTGAGACTATCCAAGGATCATCAGTGGTGACAGATCAAGTTTTCCTAGCCTATTTCAGCCCCTGCCCCCATCGCCACATCCTAAACACCACCACACACACCCCTTCTTCGCGCCATCATCCACCTGCAACGCACACGTAAATGGAAAGCGCAAATCTAGAGGAGCCTTGGATACGCTCGCACAAGTTAATCAGTTAAAGAGGATTCCATATGTCCCTACCATTGGAAGCACGCTCGTCTTGGTTCAAGAGGTAAAGAACTGGCACCTAGGGGCCGGAATGAGACAAAACACCATCCCCGATGGCAACCCATCCAAGCCTTCTTAGCATTTTAGTTAAGCACCACAAGTAACCACCATGCCCGAAACATTCCATCAACAGCATCAGTATGGAATTTAATCAACGGACATGAATAGCATACGACTAAGCATGGCTAAGCATATATAAACAACAATTATATCTTTGTCTCAGGCCAACACTTCAAACCTATGGTTCATAGGTAGGGAAACATGGATTGGTTCGGGGGAAAACATGCATTCATAGGATACTTTAGTATTGACCAAGATTGACTTAGAATCAAATGCAATATTATGGTGGATAAAATAAGTTTATAAAACACTAGGATGCTAGATGCCAAGAAGGTTAGGTTATCTCTTGCCTTGCTGCCGGGGCGTGTAGTACGGCTCGTCGGGGTAGGTAGGGTTAACCTCGACTCCGGAATCTATCGATACCCAAAATAATAACAAAGGGACAAATAAATAACACGAAGGCAAAGTGCAATGCACAATCACATGATGATATGACTAGTTTATGCAAGGATATCATCATTTAATTTGTCTAACAAATTGAATGGAGTTCCAAATAATTAGTGCAGTTATCTAGAAACAACCCCATATTTATCTTAGTGACCACATTATTTATAAATTATTACATCACAAAAGATATGGCTTAAATATGCACGAAAGTGACATTATTAGATAGGTATTGTTCTCCTGATCATTTTGGTACTTCGTTTGCAATTTTTCGATTAACGGTGAAGAAATGGCGATTTAAATCATTTTAAACCAATTCCAAAAGGACATCAAAGGAAAAATTGGTTTCATGCTGTCAAATTAACATAACCAAACAACCCTTAAGTTGCTGATCATTTTGGGCTATTAAACATAATTTTTGAGTCATTAATTATCAAGTCATGAATTTCCCAAAATGTGATTTAAATCTGCCATTTTACTCAATTATTATAAACAGCACAAAAATTAATTCTACAATTTTCTCAAATGGTATAAACTTGTAGTTCATTGTCTACTGAACATTTTGATACCTTACTCATAATTTTTGGATAAGTATTTTTCATGTTATGAATTTTCTAAACATTGATTTAATTCTGCCATTTTAGTATTTATTAATTAAAGGCAATTTAAATATTTTAGTTGACCATGGCAAGGGTACTAATAGGTAGATATTCTTTTTATAAGCATTTTGGTATATTGTTTGCAATTTTCTGAGTTGTGGTTCAAAAGTTATGCAATTTCAAAGTTTGAAAAAAATTATGTCTTTTATTTAAATCCAGAGAAAAATAACCGAATCGTTTTTCACCCAGGCCCGAGCTAGCCACAGAGACTGACGGATGGGTCCAGGCGCCACGGTGGCTGCCATGCTGGCACGGCGGCCCACGGGTCGGTTTGACCCCGGGACGATGCCAAGACCGGCGCGAGCGCGGCGGTGACCGCCGGCACGGCCGTGCACAGAGGCGATCTAGCCCTAACGGAGATTATGGGCGAGCTCTACGCGACGAGGCGAACTAGGCAGCCGAGATGCATGACCATTTGGTCACCGGAGCGAGGCGTACATCGGCGACAGGCGGCGGCCGACGGCGGGCTCATGCGACATCGGCGAACTAGGGAGAGAGGGGGTGAACGAAGATGTCCAGGAGGACCAGCGGCTTACCCTCGTTGCGTGTACGTGCTCGTCAGAGGGAAAGGAGGACTGCAATGGCGGCAATCAGCCTGGTGGTCGTCGGTCGAAGTCGGGGAAGCAGAGGGCGATGACGGCGAACCCCGGGGTCCCGGCACAATTCAGCAGGCGAGGAAGGAGAGGAGGTAGCGGCGGAGCTAGCGGTGCCTTCGGCTTGCCCTGAGGCGGTCGGGATCGACGGCGATGCGACGAATGCTCAGCTAGGTCGCAGCCATGGCGCCGTTAGGGTTTCATGCAGCGGGGGGGGGGGGGGGGGAGGAAAGAGAGGGGAGAGAGAGCAGGGCGTCGCGGGGCTTCTTATCCTCCATGGGGGGGCCAGGGAGCGAGGGGGGGACCAGAGCGCGGTGTGCGGGGACGAGGGCGTCGGCGGCATGGCGACATTGGCGCCACTGTCGCCACAGGGAAGAAGGTGGTTTTCCAACAACCCCCCCCCCCCCCCCCCCGACTCAAAATAATTTAGTTACAACTTAGTCCAACAGCCATTTTAGGATTTAAATTGAGGTACTTAAACATTTTTATAAAATCTGCCAAAATTCATGTAACCTCCCAATGACATGAAGAAGCTCCACAAAAATTGGTGTTGCAAAATAAAATGTTTTGAACACCAATTGTTCATAGGGTTTACAAAATGGCATTTTTGATCAAATGCAAAAATCCATTTAGTTGGGGTATTTAAACATTTTCAAAATAAGTGGAAATATTCATGGAGGCTCCCAACATAATAATGAAGCTCCCCATAATTTTATTTTGAATTTTTGATAGGTTGAACTTGGATTAAAAATTCAAAATGTGGTTAAACCAATTCTAAATTCCAAATTCTTATTTCTTTGCTTGTCAAGAAATTGCCTTTGGCAAATATTTATAAAATGTATTCTTGGAACTTCCTGGACAAATTGGAAATTTCAGAATAATTTGGTTTCACCAATTTGAGCAATTTCATTGAGCTTGGAGATTTTTGGGATTGCATTTGCTTCCTTTCAATGCTTTCCAATCTTGTTTTATTTTAAACTAGCAATTTAAATGGATGCCATGATGCAATGTTGCAAAGCAAAAAGTGAAAATTTGGCCCATATATTAGGGTACCAAAACTGGGATGTTACAAATCTACCCCCCTTACAAGAATCTCGTCCCGAGATTCCTAGAGTAGGAAGAGGGATGAGGGAAACACGACAACCCTTAACTTCAATGATCTTCTCAATCCCATGATGATCTTCCTCATTGCATAACATGCTGATGTAGTAGAATGAACAGAAGATGACAAACTTTCTCCAAGGGTTGGAAATATGAACTTTGCACAAGACCATAAGCCTTTGATAAAGAAGACTGTATCCAGGTATATCCAAGAAGTACCCAGATAAAGATTTCAAGTAGAGAACAAGATCTAGGCACCACAGGAAGGGAAGGACAGAGCATTGGTCATTGATTAATTGATTGCTCACAGAGTGGAAGTCGTCATAGAAGAGTTATTACCACGATAGGAGGGTAGGAGAACTGACCGGGAGACATGTTTAGCAACACCACGTTAACGTTCTCCTCAATGTCCTAGATACCACTATCAGGCTTCGGAAAAGCCTTCAATAGGTCATCAAGTGGAGGTCGGACCTTTAAGATTGCAAAGAGACCATAAGGGCAACTTCTAGAATAAGTCGCACAATATCCTCATGGAGAGTGGTTGATTTTACGAAAAGCAAGAGGATATCACATTAGCCCTTCTCGTTAAGTAGGGCAACCACCACACCGAAGTTGCCGGATGTACACAAGGCCTATGTCATACTCTTAAGAAACACCAACCATCATTTCTGCTTGAGATTCAGATTTGGTTAGGCGTGCGGATATTTTAGACTTGACATGTCCGAGGAAGGAGTTTGCTAAGGTTAACCGATAGGTAGGGTAACTAGATTCTCAAGATATGGCTACACTGCCAAGCTCCAGAACACGAGGTAGATTTGGAGTTCCATTGATTCACGATTACGAAGAGAAAATTTAACCAGCAAGTACTCCAATCACTGGAGCTCAACTGAGTTCTGATTGGGGAAATATCGGTAAGATGTTGAGATTGGACAACCTTTTCTTATTTAAGAACAACTCGGCCAGTGGCACACATGACGTATTTAGAGAACTGGAGGTAACAACCTGCCATCTCAACAACAATCCGCACATGCATGACCAACTTGTGATTAATCCCGAGGAGACAAAGTAAAGTTCACTCGGATCCGCAGCGACAAAAGTCACTGGTTGCGAGAGAAACTTACTTTTCAAGGGAACGATGTGGTCCTGAGAGTTTCGACATGAATCTAACTCGTTGACCGAAGGTGTGCACCTGAACAAATGGACTTGGCAACACAGACAACTCTGCTCGATGATATGATTTACCAATCCTGCTAAGAGTGCCACCAAAGTCTTTGGATTTCAAAACAATACCAATTGCTAAGAATATCCGATTACCACAACGATATGCTTCCTTGACATTCTCGAGCCCGGGTAGCTCGGAGGTAGATGGATAAGGAAGGGTAAGAGCATCACTTCATCAAGTACGTCATGAGACTAAGCACGACCTATCGATATAAAAGAGGGTGACACTCCAAGGTGGAACGGAACAAAAGCTAGACATACTTTTACTCCACGAATCACAATCCTTTGACCTGGTCCGAGAAATGGACAAGGTACCGGAGGTTGTTTCTCCTGACATCCCGAAGTGGAATGCCCTAGAAAACCACAAGAATAACATGCATAGGAACACCCCAATGCACGATAAAACTTGACTGTCAACTGACAAATGGAGGACGGATGCCAAATCTAGAGCAAGAAACGGGCTAAAAACAATTCCAAGATATTGTAGAAGCCCTTGTTAGCACTCTTCCGACAACTAGTGCCGGAAGGGTTTCAGGAAACGGTTGTTACCGGAGGAAATACAATTATTGATGGAAAAACTCGCTAAGAGCAATTCCGTCGTGCTTCAGATGGTTCCCTAACAGAAAGTCTAGCTAAAGCTAGTGACAAAGAAGAGCATTGGTGAGGAAAACAATTACGGCTGCAACCTCGAGTTTGAAGACTAACTTCAAATTTTGCCAACCTGATGTAGGGTTCGACAATCAACATCAGGGTTCAACGGAAAAGATCTTGGGTTAAAGATCAGCTTCATGCACCAGGACTCACAATAGCATAATGCTCACAAGGGTGACAACCCTCATGAATCATTACACACCGGAGCCCTAGCACAATCCGGGACCTTCGGTGCAAGATCTTGGGCTAAAGCAAAGGAATGTCTTGATGAACAACCATACTTCCTTTCTTCGTGTCTTACATTTGGCAGACGAGTAGAGCTAACTAGTAACTAAAGGTAGAAACCAACCCCGTGATCCTAAAGATTAAAAAAATTCCGACATTCAGAAGAAGCGTGAAAATGAAATAGAGGTAAGATGGCACCGAGATCAGAGTGAATTGGATAAGGAGTAAAAAGAATCCTAAGAGGGTTTTCACAACTCATTTTTAGGTTAAAAATAGTTTTCACGAACACTAGACTCGACATCGACCAATAGAAAGGGTTTCCTACAGGCAGTCCTGCTCTGATACCAACTTGTAACGCCCCGACCCCGGAATTATACAGAGAGGCTATGTAACCCACAGGCTATGCTACACAACCGAAGGGCATGGGATTACCGCTCCCACGCAACACTCCGATCATGCCATAAACACTGGCATAGCTATCAATGTATAATAAAGAGATCAAGACTTGTGGAACAACTGGCACATCACAGACTCTACGACACAAAAGTTCATATAGCAACTCATATATGAGAAAGATACAAATAGCACACCAGGGGTCACAAACCCATCATCACAACGAGCGGAAGCGAAGTAGTGTTGTCTAACAACAAGATCCAAAATAGGGCCTAAGAGGCCTACAAGTAAACATAACCCAGCCAGCTTGTTCCGACGTCCCAAGCTGCCACCTGGGAACCCAGACTACTCGTCGATGTCCATGAAGAACTCACCTATCTACTCGGTGTCGTCCTCCTCTGAAACAAGTAATAAAGGCAGCAAAGAGAGACTGAGTATGACGTACTCGCAAGTTTAGTAGGGCGATATAGGCCCAATGCTGACGGAGGCTCTAAAGCTGTATGTAGCTAATTTTGCATAAAGCAAATTTTCCTTTATAAAAGACATAAGTGACTCAATTGGCACCGTCTACTCAGAAGGTTTTTTGAAAGGGGATAAGAGAGTAAACTTTTCATCTTTGGCTCTCGTCGAACCAACTTGTAGCCATAACCCACTCATCTCCACCACTCCCTCGAATCACCCTCGAGGAAATGAACCTTTATCACACGTTGATTATGCAACCTTTAGCTTCCATATCAATTAAGTTAAGGTTCTCTATGATCTTATCGTCTATTCCCAAGTCGTCCATAACCGCGGACACGGCTTTTCGAAAAGATTTACCCTGCAGGGGTGTACTATTTTACCCACCGGTACCGTCCGGCTCGCCTAATTAGCTCTCTTTCGGGGAAAGCTGGCAAGTGGGCGCGGTTAAACCATTACCCTCGCGTGAGACTATCCAAGGATCATCAGTGGCGACAGATCAAGTTTTCCCAGCCTATTTCAGCCCCTGCCCCCATCGCCACATCCTAAACACCACCACACACACCCCTTCTTCGCACCATCATCCACCTGCAACGCACACAGAAATGGAAAGCGCAAATCTAGAGGAGCCTTGGATACGCTCGCACAAGTTAATTAGTTAAAGAGGATTCCATATGTCCCCACCATTGGAAGCACGCTCGTCTTGGTTCAAGAGGTAAAGAACTCACACCTAGGGGCCGGAATGAGACAAAACACCATCCCCGATGGCAACCCATCCAAGCCTTCTTAGCATTTTAGTTAAGCACCACAAGTAACCACCATGCCCGAAACATTCCATAAACAGCATCAGTATGGAATTTAATCAACGGACATGAATAGCATACGACTAAGCATGGCTAAGCATAGCTAAGCATATATAAACAACAATTATATCTTTGTCTCAGGCCAACACTTCAAACCTATGGTTCATAGGTAGGGAAACATGGATTGGTTCGGGGGAAAACATGCATTCATAGGATACTCTAGTATTGACCAAGATTGACTTAGAATCGGATGCAATATTATGGTGGATAAAATAAGTTTATAAAACAATAGGATGCTAGATGCCAAGAAGGTTAGGTTATCTCTTGCCTTGCTGCCGGGGCGTGTAGTACGGCTCGTCGGGGTAGGTAGGGTTAACCTCGACTCCGGAATCTATCGATACCCAAAATAATAACAAAGGAACAAATAAATAACACGAAGTCAAAGTGCAATGCATAATCACATGATGATATGACTAGTTTATGCAAGGATATCATCATTTAATTTGTTTAACAAATTAAATGGAGTTCCAAATAATTAGTGCAATTATCTGGAAACAACCCCATATTTATCTAAGTGACCACATTATTTATAAATTATTACATTACAAAAGATGTGGCTTAAATATGCATGAAAGTGACATTATTAGATAGGTATTGTTCTCCTGATCATTTTGGTACTTCGTTTGCAATTTTTCTATTAATGGTGAAGAAATGGTGATTTAAACGGTTATTCGATTTAAATCATTTTAACCAATTCCAAAAGTACATCAAAGGAAAAATTGGTTTCATGCTGTGAAATTAACATAACCAAACAACCCTTAAGTTGCTGATCATTTTGGGCTATTAAACATAATTTTTGAGTCATTAATTATCAAGTCATGAATTTCCCAAAATGTGATTTAAATCTGCCATTTTACTCAATTATTATAAACAGCACAAAAATTAATTCTACAATTTTCTCAAATGGCATAAACTTGTAGTTCATTGTCTACTGAACATTTTTATACCTTATTCATAATTTTTGGATAAGTATTTTTCAAGTTATGAATTTTCTAAACATTGATTTATTCTGCCATTTTAGTATTTATTAATTAAAGGAAATTTAAATATTTTAGTTGACCATGGCAAGGGTACTAATAGGTAGATATTCTTTTTCTAAGCATTTTGGTATATTGTTTGCAATTTTCTGAGTTGTGGTTCAAAAGTTATGCAATTTCAAAGTTTGAAACAAATTCTGTCTTTTATTTAAATCCAGAGAAAAATAACCGAATCGTTTTTCACCCAGGCCCGAGCTAGCCACAGAGACTGACGGCTGGGTCCAGGCGCCACGGTGGCTGCCACGCTGGCACGGCGGCCCACGGGTCGGTTTAACCCCGGGACGATGCCAAGACCGGCGCGAGCGCGGCGGTGACCGCCGGCACGGCCGTGCACGGAGGCGACGCTACGAGGCGATCTAGCCCTAACGGAGATTATGCGCGAGCTCTACGCGACGAGGCGAACTAGGCGGCGGAGACGCGTGACCATTTGGTCACCGGAGCGAGGCGTACGTCGGCGACAGGCGGCGGCCGACGGCGGGCTCAGGCGACATCGGTGAACTAGGGAGAGAGGGGGTGAACAAAGATGTCCAGGAGGACCAGCGGCTTACCCTCGTTGCGTGTACATGCTCGTCGGAGGCAGAGGAGGACTGCAACGGCAGCAATCAGCCCGACGGTCGTCGGTCGGAGTCGGGGAAGCAGAGGGCGATGACGGCGAACCCCGGGGTCCCGACACGATTCAGCAGGCGAGGAAGGAGAGGAGGTAGCGGCGGAGCTAGCGGTGCCTTCGGCTTGCCCTGAGGCGGTCGGGATCGACGGCGATGTGGCGACGGCTCAGCTAGGTCGCGGCCATGGCGCCGTTAGGGTTAGGGCTTCATGCAGCGGGGGGGGGGGGGGGGGGGGGAGAGGGGAGAGAGAGCAGGGCGTCGCAGGGCTTCTTATCCTCCATGGGGGGGGGCAGGGAGCGAGGGGGACTGGAGCACGGTGTGCGGGGATGAGGGCATCAGCAGCATGGCGACAGTGGCGCCACTATCGCCACAGGGAAGAAGGTGGTTTTCCAACCCCCCCCCCCCGACTCAAAATAATTTAATTACAACTTAGTCCAGCAGCCATTTTAGGATTTAAATTGGGGTACTTAAACATTTCTATAAAATCTGCCAAAATTCATGTAACCTCCCAATGACATGAAGAAGCTCCACAAAATATGGTGTTGCAAAATAAAATGTTTTGAACACCAATTGTTCATAGGTACAAAATGGCATTTTTGATCAAATGCAAAAATCCATTTAGTTGGGGTATTTAAACATTTTCAAAATAAGTGGAAATATTCATGGAGGCTCCCAACATAATAATGAAGCTCCCCATAATTTTATTTTGAATTTTTTTTAGGAACTTGGATTCAAAATTAAAAATGTGGTTAGCCCAATTCTAAATTCCAAATTCTTATTTCTTTGCTTGTCAAGAAATTGCCTTTGGCAAATATTTATAAAATGTATTCTTGGAACTTCCTGGACAAATTGGAAATTTCAGAATAATTTGGTTTCACCAATTTGAGCAATTTCATTGAGGTTGGAGATTTTTGGGATTGCATTTGCTTCCTTTCAATGCTTTCCAATCTTGCTTTATTTTAAACTAGCAATTTAAATGAATGCCATGATGCAATGTTGCAAAGCAAAAAGTGAAAATTTGGCCCATATTTTAGGGTACCAAAACTGGGCTGTTACAATATTTTTGATTATCCTTACATTGGCATTGGTTTTTATTTGCCCCATCTCTTGCCAAAATATTTATTTTGACTCCCATTGTCTTCCTTGCCTCTTGCATGGATCCTATTTTTCAATTGATATAGTTTAGTGTTGTAAATAACATATGGAGAGTAATGATCCCTTGTGTGTGCATTTTGTACTCAAATGCAAATATCAAAATAATGCATGAATCTTGGGGGAGCATTCCTTTTTATTTAGAACACTATCCTATCTATATTTGATCCTTTCAATTGGCTTTTGATTTCTATCTTATGTGTTTATGGAAGACAAACCTTTTTTCCTTGATGCTTTGTGCCATCATAAAAAGTGTAGTGAGTGTTTGGTTTATTTGTTGTAACCTTGCTCTCTCTAGGGAGTGGCTTTCTCATTCCTCGTTTTGTGTTTTATCTTCATGAATGAGATATGCCTTTTGAACTTTATCATATTTTATCTTCTATGCTAGTTGGCTTTGTTTCGATACCTTCAATTGGTATTAATTGGAATTTGATATCTCATCCATAGATCTTTGTTTCAATTGACTTATTGTGGGAGTTTTGATACATTTTTTCTTTATTCTACTTTACTTGATTCCGGTCAAGTATTATCCTCTTCTTGGTATCTTTTCTCCTAGTTGGTATCTTATTTTCAATTGGTGTCTTATCGATCATGTGTTGTTTTGATTCGATTCCTATTGATATCACACTTCATGTGTTGATGTGTTTTGGATTCAATCATATGTTGATTTGATTTGTCCTAAATCATGTGTTGATTTGGATTTTGATATAATTTGGACAACCTTTTTGTGTCACACTTTGGTGTGCTCTCTTCTTGGTTTACTTGGTGTTTTCGTCCAAATTGTATCTCATTTGGTTCTTGAAAGACTTTGCATGTATATTCTCTAATATATATATTATATGGCATGTTTGTCTTTCTAGTTCCAATATTGTCGAGGTTGGGGCTCGGCAATTCCCAAGGTTAGGTACCCCGGGTTGATTGAGGGGAAGAGAGGATGAACGTTGGTGATCACGACGGCTAACAGGGGGCGAATTTACCCAGGTTCGGCCCCTCGAGATGAGGTAAAGACCTACTCCTGCTTGTCTGATATTATCGAGGTGGCTACAATGGCGAGATGGCAATCTCGCTAGGGTTTGCCTGTGTGTTTCTTGCCCTAGGTAGCGCACCCTCCTGGCCTTTATATCACAGGCCAGGTCTCGGGTGGACGGTGCGGATTGCACATTACAGGATAAGGAAAGTCTCATCACCGATCTAACCGGCTACTTGGGCCTCACTGTGCACTTCATGGGCTTCAATGGGCTTCCCTTGGCGTGACCCAGGTACCACCACCGTGGGGTACCCGAAAGGTAGCCCCACGACAAATATATAGGGGATACTCCACCAAATCCTAAATCGGCTAAGATGTGCATGAAATTCAATTTCATATCTATATACACATATTTATGTGGAGTGTTTACTATATATTGTAGTTTATCTAACTACTATGGGACCCAATGAGTTTGGGAACCATTTTGTGCTTGAATTTTGTTTTAGGTACAATGGAGATGCATTGGATGCTTGCCTCATTCATAATGAAGGTGTTCTCACCATGTGATTATTGGAGTCAAGCTTTGATGATAAACAAACTCTCATCTTCTTCATCGTCAATGTATCTCGGTAACAAGTATCTACCTCATGCATACTTTTCTAGTCTCAACCCTGTGTAGGTTGCTTCTTGGCATGAAAGCTTTTATGTGCAATTGTTGTGGTTTTGGCCTTTTTCCTTCACTTGGTATATCTTTGTGATATTTGTGATGAAAGTGCAAAAACCTTTTCTTCAATTGGTATTATTTCTTTGTGATACTTGTTGCCTATCTCAAAGCATCTTCACTATCTCGTGTTCCTTTAGTGATATGTGTGATGTCTTTGATATTTTTGAAGTTCATTTATATACAATGAGATAAATTTGAGCTATGTGCTATGCTTTTAAGCAACAATCTCGTTTGTATATTTATGACTTCCTTTTGGATACCTTGTTCTCTTTTTCTCTAACCATTTTGTATGTACATGTTTCTTTGTGGACGTAAATCATCAACGATTTGTCTACTTAGAAACCTATACATATGAGAGAGGTCCCTTTTAGTTGGTATCCTATTTCTTTTGAGCTACCTTGATTTTTATCTATAATTCTTTGGTGGCTCCAAATTTGCTTCATGAGTGTGTATCTTAATTTTATTTGCATCTTTGCACACTCATGTGTTTGTTGATGATCTTTGTCCTCATGCTACCTTGGTGAGCTTGTTGATTCTTATTGGCTAGATGCTCTCACAAGCTTTTAGCCTTTTCAATTGGTTTCCTTTTCAAATTGGTATCCTTGAGCTTGCAAACATCTGTCATTTTTAAAGATCTTTGTATCTTGCTTGGGTCTATCTTATGTTTGAATCTTTGAAAATTTGTATCTCCTTATTGGTCAACCATATCTTTGGTGCAAGTGCTATGTTTTTCTTTAATTTTATGCACTCTTGCACTTGTTGTGTGTTCTAGATGAGTTTGGGGGAGTGAGGATTCCATATTCGTTCACTACTTCAAACGGTGCATGAACATTGGGGAGCTTCTCCAATTTTATTTAGAACACTCGTTTGCTCAAATCATAAAACTTTGTGTTTTATTTGGTTTGTTGGATCTTCTCGATTGCTTATCTCCTTTTTGGGGAGATGTTTAGAGATATATCTTTTAGTTGCAATCTTTGATCCTCAATATAGTTTGATTTCCTTTAACTATTCATCAATGGATATGTGCATTTGATTTCACTCATATCTTGAAAAATGCACACGTTATGGAGGAACTCATATTATATTGTCTCTCTAAATTTTTCTTCCCATTTCGGCAATCGATGCCAATGGGGGAGAAGTTTAGATGGTTAAAGGGAATTTGGGTTTTATGCTTTTGTTGCTTTTGCCTTTAATGCACTTGCATCCTTGCTTGTTTGTCTTGCAAGGTTGCAAGGATGCTTTATTCATTATATAAACCCTCTTAAAAGGGATTGTCACCAATTACCAAAATGGGGGAGATTGAAAGTGCATGGTTGCCCCCATGTGTGGTTTTGGTAATTTAATGACAATCTCTATGGACTAATATTTGTATTGAGCTATACTTGTAGGTGTGTCCATAAGCATTGCTTGATCTCCATATGTTGGAGTCAAGGCTAAGGGAAGAAGATTATATGTGTTGATCAAGGCTAGGTGCGGGTTGATCAACACTCAAGTTCAAGTGAAGATATGGGGGAGTTATTAGCGAGTCTTCATCAAGCGAAGAGAAAGGTGGTTCGTCTTGAGGAGATGAAGATCGTCTTCATCGACCTCAAGTGGATCATGCGCAAGGCAAAGGTATGATCTTGATAGGGTTTCTATTTTACCGGTCTCATGATGTTAGCGAGAGACCGCATTATAGGATAGTTAACCGTACTATCAAGAGGGGCTCTCGACCGAGTATCTTGATCGTATCATTCGTGGAGAGCTCAAACCCTTGCATCCTTGCAATCATCTTTATTGGATCTTATTTGGCTCTTATCGTGGTGTGGTCTTGGTGCTTGTCGTGCTTGTCATGACAAGGCCAAGTTCACCGAAAACAGTTTTCGTATGGGTCTTCTTTTGCATTTTCAGTGTTGGAGATTTTGCCGGTTCATCCGTGTGGAAGGTTTCACCCTTCCAACCCTTTGCACAATCTCCCTTGATTTTGTAGGGTAAGCTTTGTCGTCCTCTTTCCAACAAAATTGGATTCACTCGATTCGGACTTCATTTGCAAAAGTTATGGCAGTTCAGGTTTTACTGTTTGAATCTGGCCCAGAAGAACACCGGAGATGGTCCGGAGTCTCTGGCCCAAAGGACCCGGACACTCCGGTCCATTGTTTTTCGCTGCCAAGTGACCTTCTTGTGGTGCGGCTCTGGATAGGGGTCCGGAGGTACACCGGAGATGGTCCGGAGTCTCCGATCCGCCGGAGTCTCCGGTCCACAGGACCCGAAATCTCCGGCCTCAAGTTTTTCTCTGCTCTTTGCCAAGATGTGGTGCGGCACTGGACTCTAGTCTCGGAGGGACATCGGAAGGTTACCGGAGTCTCCGGTCTGACCAGAGTCTCCGGCCACTCTAGACCGGAATCTCCGGTCTGTCCCGATGACCCAAAGTGTGGCGCGCCTCGGATGCCCTGTCCGGAGGAAAACCGGAGTTGGGGCGGAGTCTTCGGCCTACACCGGAGTCTCTGGCCCACTTACACCGGAGTCTCCGGTCTGGGCAGGATCCAACGGCTAGTTTTTGTGGGGACCTATAAAAGGCCCCCTTCTTCCCCAAGTGGCTAAGGTTTTCAGCAGCACGAATTTCTCTCTCTCTCTCTCGCACCATTGTTGACCTTGGAAAACCTTGCCCTCTCTCAATCCCTCCAATGATTCTTGTCCATCTTTAGGGAAACAAGAGAGGTGACCTAGATCTAAATTTCCACCAATCAATTTCTCCTCTAAGTGAGGGGAACCTAGTGGATCTAGTTCTTGGAGTTCTTTTGTGGTTCTACTCTTTGTTTTTCCTCTCAAATCCCTCCCTAGCATTAGTTGCTTTGGTTGGATTTGGGAGTGAAGGACTTGACCACCTTGTGTGGTCTGGCCTTTTGCATTTGGTGCATAGGTTTGAGTTCCCCACGGTGATACGTGGGATTGAAGGTCGAGAAGCTTGTTACTCTTGGGTGCATTGTGTTCCCAAGAGCTTGTGCCTCTTGGGTGCGTTGTGTACCCTAGACGGTTGGTGGTGTCGCGAAGACTTCGAGTTGTGAAGCTTCGGGCAAGATTTGGGAGCCACCGATTGAGTTGTGGGTGTGTGCTCCAAGATCGTTGTAAACGCTCCGGATTCCGCCTTTAAGGATTCCGATAGTGGAAGGTGAACCTAACCCTTGGGGTGAGGTTTATCGGAGAATAGGGTGAGGCCTTTTGTGGCATCTTGAGTAGGACTTTTGTGGTGAGCTCACACCCCTCCAACGAGACGTACTCCCTTAACAAGGAGGAACTCGGGAATACATCCTCATCTCCGTGCTTGAAGTTTTATACCCTCGGTTATTTCTATACCCGAGATCTTTACTTATGCAATTTACATTGTGATAGCCTTCGTGCTTGAAGTTTTATATTTTACTATCACCTTGTTGCTTGCCTTGCTTAGCATAAGTTGTTGGTGCATATAGGTGAGCCTAGTTTATTTAGGTTGTTGGCTTGTTAATTTAAACACCTAGTTTTATTCCGCAATCATCAAGCCTTAAACCGGAAAAGTTTTAATCGCCTATTCACCCCCCCCCCCTCTAGGCGACATCGTTTGTTCTTTCACCCTGGTCTCCAGGTTCGTGAACACAGTTAAGCAGCTGTTGGCCACTTAGAGCTCCTTTGGAACCTCTCGTTCTATTTCATTTAAAAGAAATAAAATGACATGACATTGATGCCATTATTACACTGATCAATTTGAAATCCAAAGCCAAAAATTATGTTTAGCTCCACATGATTTGTGAAATAAAATGATTTTAACAAGGATGCCATGGTTGGTGGCAGAAATTGACTTAACATACAACAAAAACGCTTGGTATGCAATCTTGATTAAATTCCACGTCCGACACAAAATGAAAGTGCTTGGCAAACAAGTTCTTTGATACTTTTGACTTGCAATCTTCTGCTATGGCCTATGGCAAAAGCTTCACTGCGTATGAAAGTGCCTCTAGTATTTCTGGATCATGAAACCCTTCATCACAACAAGAACGAGTAATAGTTTATTTTTTTAGGGAAAAGAACGAGAAATAGTGGGAGGCTAGAAAGTACCTTGTTAGGTCGGCCTGTCGTGGAGTAGTGCACGGCGTCGTCTCCATACCTGACGCTTGGTGTCAAATCGGAAACGGCGGCCCAACGAGGCATTTCCTATTTGACGCCTTTAGCAAGCTGATGTCTGAAGGCTCCAAGATGGTGGTCCGGCCCAGGTACAGTTTCTTTCTTCATTGTCTTTTCCGTTTTTCCTTCCTTTTATTTTCATTTTCTTTTATTTTTTCTTTGCCTTCTTTTTTATTTTATTTATGTTTATTTCTCCTTTCCCTATTTACTTATTTTTAAAAGTAACATGAACATATTTTACTTATTACGTGTTTTTGTTAAAACTTGTAAACATTTTCCTCCACGTATGAATTTATTTAAACCATGTGTACAATATTTTTGAACTTCGTGAACTTTTCTTTAACAACATGAAACATTAACATCTCGAACAATTATTGAACCATACGAACAATTTTTTAATCTTGTGAAACGTTTTTTTATCTCCCTGAATATTTTTTCTCAATTTTCTAACTTAATATTCGTAAAAAGTTTATTCCTAATATCAAAATCTTGAGATCTTTTTTTTGAGGGAATCTCTCTGTTTTTGTTTTTGGGAAAACAAAGATAATTAGCTTTGTTAATGGGCCGCGCGGGATGTGGCCCATTATCAAAATCCTTGAGACTCCTATTTTACTCAACGGGGCGTCGGACCCCGCAGCCGCTATATCTCGTTCTTTGCGAGTCAGAGATAGCGCTCGCCCGCATACGATTTCTTAGCGGGCTGGCCCATTAGTTTTCCTTTTGCAGAGAAAAAATAGTACTACATGGGCCGGGAGAGATTCAAGCTACAGACCTCCTACGAGTGGACGGAATGGACAGCCATTGGGCTACGTCCGTGTTCGTGTTTAACTTCCTTTTATTCATGATGATATTCTTTCCTTTTTCTCTTTTCGTTTCTTTTTCTTTTCCTTTTTTCTTTTCTGTTTTTTGTTTTTTTTTGTTTTCTATTTTATTCTTTCTTTTTTGTTTCTATTTTCCGTTTTATTATTATTTTTCTTTTTTTCTTTTCCTTTATTTGAAAATATTCGTTTTTCATATTTTTCTAAATCTAAACCATTTTCTTTCATTTTTTCATTTTTCTTCCTTTTCTTTTTTGCTTGTCCCTGTTTTCAATTTTCTTCTTTATTTCTTTTACAAAAAGGATATTTTTCAATTATGAACCATTTTTTAAAAATGAACAATTTTAAAATCTGATTTTTTTGGCAAATATCATTTTTTTTCATGTAAGAACTATTTTCAAATATGAACCATTTTTCAAAATGAACCATTTTAAAAATGAATACTTTTCAAATATGAACCATTTTCAATGTGAACCATTTTTAAAAATATTTTTTCGATTTCACTATTACTTTCGATTCAACCAAATTTTAGTTTTCTTTTTGTTGGTTCGTCGGTATTTTTGGTTCACTATTTCGGTTCACCCGATTTTTTGTTCACTATTATTTTTGGTTCATTCGAATTTTTGGTTAACTATTATTTTTGCTTCAATCTAATTTTGTTTCTTTTTTCGTTCACTATTATTTTCGGGTTCCGACATTTTTTGTTCACTATTATTTTTTGGTTCATCGATATTTTTAGGTTCACTACTATTTTCGGTTCATCGCCATATCTTGGTTCACTATTATTTTTGGTTCATCGACATTTTTGGTTCACTATTATTTTTGGTTCATCGGTATTTTCGGTTCATCGGCATTTTTTGTTCACTATTATTTTTGGTTCATCGGTATTTTCGGTTCACTATTATTTTCGGTTCATCAATATTTTTGGTTCACTTATTTTCGGTTCACCCGAATTTTTGGTTCACTATTATTTTCGGTTCACCCGAATTTTTGGTTCACTTTTTTTTGGTTCGCCGGTATTTTTGGTTCACAATTATTTTCGGTTCACCCGAATTTTTGGTTCGCCGGTATGTTTGGTTCACTATTATTTTCGGTTCACCCGAATTTTTGGTTCACTATTATTTTCGGTTCACTATTTTTTTGGTTCGCCGGTATTTTTGGTTCACTATAATTTTCGGTTCACTCGAATTTTTAAGTTCACTATTATTTTCGGTTCACCCGAATTTTTGGTTCACTATTATTTTCGGTTTACTATTATTTTTGGTTCACCGACATTTTTGGTTCACAATTATTTTTGGTTCAATATTATTTTTGGTTCACCGATATTTTTTGGTTCTCTATTATTTTCGGTTCACCGGCATTTTTGGCTCACTATTATTTTTATTTAATCAGCATTTTTGGTTAACTATTATTTTTGTTCACCCAAATTTTGGATACTTTTTGGTTCACTGACATTTTTGGTCCACTATTATTTTTTGTTCACTATTATTTTTGGTTCACCAGTAATTTTGCTTCCGGGGAATTTTGGTTTTTGAAAATGGTTCATATTTGAAAATATTTATGTTTTAAAATGATTCTGAGTTTTTCAAATGGTTCAAGTTTTTTTAAAAAATGATCATTATTGGTTCAGATTTTGTAAAATGTTCATATGTTAAAAAATGTTAACATTTTTTTCAAATGCTCGTTTTTAAAATGGTTTAGATTTGAAAAATGTTCTTTTTGTATAATGTTTCACTTATTTGAATATTGTTTATTTTGTAAAAAACTTTTGAATGGTTCAGATTTTAAAATATTTTATTCATAACAATGTTAATTCTGTGAAAGGGAATGTTAATTCTGAACACTTGTCGAAGCGGAGACTCGAACTAGTGGGCTGAAGAAAAAAGAAAGAATAACGTTCGCGCGCTAATGGGCTCTGGTGGTTAATGGGCCTTCGCGCCAGAATAAGGAAGAAGGAGATTGTGCGCTAATGGGCTCTGGTGGTTAATGGGCCTTCGCGCCAGAAGAAGGAAGAAGGAGATTGTGCGGGCGAGTCGGTGTTCCGACTCGCTTGAAGCAAGAAATAGGGTGACCCGTCGGACCCATCACCCAACCCCAGAATCCATCTTGCGGCATTTCCCTCCTATTTTAGCTTTGCTGCTCCCTTGTCCTTTTTTTTTTGAGAAAAAGGCTATACCTAGTTTCACAATCACTCGCGGTCCGGTAATTTTTGGACTGCGAAGCCCGTATGAGGGTGTTTGGTTAGACTTTTTACTTGGATTTTGGCTTTGGGTTATAAGCCCAAAAAGAACCTAAATAGGTGCTTTTGGCTTTTGGATTATGTTTTACTATGGTATAAGCCAAAAGTCAAAAGCCAAAAACCCCTAATTAGGTGCTTTTATGGCTTATAAGCCAAAAGCCAACAAAAAAGCCTAACCAAACACCCTTACAGTCCACAGCCTAATCTATACCTATATATATATATATATATATATATATATATATATATAATAATAATAATAATAATAATAAAATCAGTAAGCCTTCTTCCGGTCCGTACTAGAAATTACCATCTTACCCTTGCTGTTGGAGAGATTTACCCACCACCGCCACCCGTAAGTCATACTGTTTCGTTTTTTTCTTCCGCCCGTGAAATACGCATCGGGTCAACGAGGAGGGCCAGCCCGTCCCCTCCCGATCCGGCGTCCGCTCTTGATCCCGCGAGATCCTCCGCCTACGAGCCTGACTGCCTGAGTCGTATCGCCTCCGACGATGACTCCGTGTCAGAGTCGAACTGCGTCGCCCTGTCCCCCATCCCGCATAGGATATAAATCGGCAACCACGGTCCCGGTTCTGGAGCAGATCGGTCCCTCCACGAGCTCCTCGACGGCCTGGACTGTTCGAGAGATTGGGATGGAAAGCGGCGCATCTGGATACTGAGCTCCGCTTGGCGCAATGGCGCTTCCCGCGAGCTCCTCGACGGCCTACACGGTTCCTGCTACATACCGCAAGACTCCTGCATCGTCATCTCCACTAGCCATCCCGTGAGCCAATCCACTGCAAATATTGTTGCTTCTGCCGCTATCCATGGAGCTTTGTCGCCTGCTGATGGTTCTTCTGTCCCTGAGAAACCTGCTTCACTGAAGGATCCCGCGAGGACAGGCTGCTGCCGCACGGCCGGGGACAACAATGAGGATCCGGTCTCCGCCGGGGCTGCACGGCCAGCAGTCCACCGCCCCGAAAGTTTAAGATGGCCCCGGAGACCATCCCATCGGAGCCAACGACGGCGGCGGCGACGACTTCCGCCGTTCCGCGGAGGTTCCTCCAGCTAGCTATTTTTGATCTCTGAAACCAATTAGTTGGTGTGGTGGTGTTGGTTCATATTCTAATGGGTAAAAGCTCTCAAATCTCCACAACGAGCTGAGCACCAGCCTGGAGGGCCGACCAGCCGGACGAAGCATAGTATTCGGTTTGGTTTCAACTGAAAGCCGACAGTCGAGCATTAACTACAGCCTGCATAGCCAGGGCGTTCTGGATCGAAAATTGCATGTATAATGGCAGCCCTTCGCGATGTGTTGCTCCTGGAGCTAATCTACAAAGGTATACTTGATCCATCATTTTCTATACTGTATTACTTTCTCTGCATCTAGCATTTGTTTCTGAACTATGATGATGGCATCACATTTCTGTGTGATGCGAATTGTGCTTCTAGGATGAAAACCTTGCATACACCTAATTATGCTACTATTTGTTCGGTGGATAATTTATTTTCTTGAGGTGGTGAAGAGAATCATCTTTATTTTCTATATAGAAATCAGTGTGTTTTTTTATTTCTTACTGTGTGGTACATTTATTTCAATCTTGTGGTTAGTATCTTCAGTTATGTGCAAAAGAAAGCAATATAATCAACACAATTTCCTACATGACGATTTTACTTACTGCAGAAGGAGGCACGCCCAGCAGTGTGTGAGATATGTGGAGTGCATATTCCTTTATTTTAACCCTATTTGGTTTGTATGTATGAATACTTTTATACTTGGATATATGTATGAATGCTTAGGGAGCCCCGCAAAGGGCAGCACCAAACGTTTTGTCCGTAAAATTGGAAGGAACCTGCCGATTTCTTCAACTGTGGTCAAAGTTTCCGCCCACCCAAGCCCTTCTCTTTTTGACAATTTCATTCATTGAGAGAAGTGTTCTCTGCTTTTTTTATTTTTCAGACTGCTGTCCTCCCCAAGTTCAGTTGGAGATGAAGCAAACACGCTGGGGTAACTGAGTCCTCTTTTGACGGCCCTTTAGTTTGTTGTAGTTACTTCTCTGAAATTATTTTCTATACAGCAAACGTTGTGTAAATTTTAAGATATATTTTGCATATGTACTCGGTTGGCATGTGTACTTGCGAAAGGATACGAAATCTGAAACCTTAAGTCATGTTATCAAAGTATCTTATGCCTATATCAGTATACTTTTGAACCATCTGTTGTTTCAATTTAAGTATTCAAAGAAATACGAAATTGATTACTGAATTTCATTAATTTAGATAGTCTATGGATCAGTTGAGCAAGCAGTAATGAGAAAGGAGCAAGGGGGTAAAGGAACATTCCAAGTCCGAAGAATTCCATTGACCTAGGACATTGCAGCAGCGATCGATCGTGAAGTAAGGTGGAGAGAGAAACTTATGGTTGACAGGGAAACGTGGACCAGCTTGCCATCACCTGATGTGCCATTGACGATGGTGTCGAGCTAAGATATGTGTCGGGTCAATTCCCTTAGGTTGTTCGTACAAACGTGATTTTATGCTGAAGTTGGCGGTATCATTTGCTAGATCAGCGGTAGTAATTGCTTAATTAATTGTGGTGCGGAGTGCAACAAGAAGGTTAGCGAGGTGGAGGAACTCCCCCGCTCTTCTGTTGCGCTCCTTTGGAGTGAGAAATGAAGGAGAAAGGCAACCAGGTATATGTTAGTACTGTGTTGTCTGCTTTACCATTTGCATTGCTCAATTTTTTTTTTTTTTTTTGAAGAACAGGCAGGTCTTCTGCATTGGTCGAATTTAACTTGCACATTGTGCATTTTGTTTTGGACACAGTTGTAAATTTAAATCTGTGCACTTGACAATTGTTTTGAGGTACTTTTTTGAACTTGGATATCTAAAATGAATGTATAAAAAAAGAGTGGAAAAAATGAATGTTTGTTTCTCAACAAAGCGTACAGTTGAGAAGGGAAAATTCTTTTTTAAATACGTAGAATAATACATGTTGGGCTCATCCACTTTCAGTCTATCGAATCGTCCATGTCTTATTTGGTTGGACAAATTTTCCTTATTAGGGAGAATGAGAAGAATTGGGAGTGCAGAACATGCCGGACTACATGTGTTCGGTCGCTACAATTCTTCTTTTCTAACCATTTTTTGTTTTAATTATTTTTTCCTCCCGTTGCAACGCACGGGCTTGTGTGCTGGTCTAAATAAAAGCAATAAACCTTCTTCCGGTCCGTCAGTAATTTTACTGTTTTACCCTTGCATCAAATCTCATATTACCCACGATGCCATCCATAAGTCATGTACCGATTCGTTTATTTCCCTCCTCTGGGGAAACTGAGGTCTATGCACGCGAGAAGCTAATCCAATCTCCCTCACCCGTACGACACCAACTGAATGTGTTCGTTTCCGTTTCCTTGTCATCTCCAAATCTCTCCCAACGCCTACAAATCCTCATCCCCCTGTTCTAATTCAATCTTGCGTCGTGGCCCTCCCGCAATTTCGTCGATTAAGCAGCTCCATATTGAATCGACCGAGCCGTGGTGGACCTCAGCTGGCCACCACCCCTCGATCTCCGGCGAGAAGCGCCGCCTCCCTCCTCCGGCGGGAGGAACGGAACCACTGGAGCCTCAGGTCCTCCCGCGACCGATCCACTGTCCCCGCCGTCGCGAGTTCCCGCCGTCGACACCGAGGTAGCCTCCCTAGGGCTCGCCCGCGTTGCGGCCAGGATTTGGGTCTAGATAGACGGCCACGGGTGCTAGATCAACGGGCGATGCTTCATCGAGCAGTCCTTGGGGATCATCTTCTCCGTGCAGGTGCTTCTGTCACGCAATGCGGCCATGGCGCCGAAATCTGGCGAACCTCGCTCGCCTGGTCGAGGAAGTGCTGGAGCTGATGACCCGGCGGCCATGGCGCAGAAAAACTGGCGGCCTCTCTTGCATGGTCGAGGAGATACTGGAGCAGATACCTTGATGCTCTGAGTGATTAACTTGCAGATTAACTTGCAGTGTACGTGATGTCCAGTGTGAGGATCCCGTGAATAATCTACTACTGATCATAACTGAATGTTATAGTGAAACATGAGGATGACTCTGATTATGGAGTCACCTCCAGCTCTGTTTCTGCATCTGTTTTGTTGTGTTGAGATTCAGCAAACGACTTGTGACAAAACTAGGCTAAGCTGGAACGTGCAGGTCCAAAACTAGCTAAACAATTTAACACGCTGGTGCTACTTCTCTGGGTAGCTCTTCCAAGCTAATTCCTATGGTACATCTTATGAGTTGAGTGTGCGCTCTTTGTCCAAGTGAGTTGAGGGCTTGAGGCAGACAAGAAGAGCTGAAATTGGAAAATATTAGTATTTTAGTTAGCGAAGGATTACAAAGATTGAAAGCTCTTGATGAGATGCTTGACATGACTTGCAAAGTTAATATTTTGTGTTTTGAAATACTGAATTTTGTGTTAATATTCACGCAAACTTTAATACACATCAACATTTTCTTCCGTTACAATGCACGGACATTAGTGCTAGTTCTTTAATTCACTCAAATAAAAATCGGCAGCATAAGGCTCGTCATGCGTAATGGGCGAAACTGGCACAGCCGAGCCGAAACCCAAAGGCAGAAACTGACTCAAAACAGAGTGGTGATGCACTACACTTCACGAGCTCGCGCACACACCCCAACCCAAGCGGCCACGCGCCACGCCGGCGGTCGACGGATGCGCCGCGGCGGGAACGGCGGAGCAGCCGCCCGTGAGCAGGTGAGGTCGCGGCGTACCCGTGTTTGAGGTCGTCGTCACAAGTTGTCAGCGACATCACAGGCTCACAGTACGCCTAAGCTTAAATCCATAAGACATGCGATGTAATTAAGGGCCAGCTTTGCAATTGCAATTGCATGGAAGGATCGGCTTGCTGATCTCATGCATGTCATGTGTGAACTCCATGCGTGTTTAATTAGTGTTTACGCTTCCACAGGTGTGAGTCTTCGCATGGAAGGATATCGGCCAAGGTCGACAGCGGCTGACCTCAACTGACAGCATATATCATATTCATGTTTTAGGTTGTACAGTACGGGTCTAACAGGACAGGTATTCATGTCGTAGTACAGGGTCTCATCTTGCTCACACCAATGCATGCTCACGAATAATAATTCATGCCGTCACGTGTCATGGAGAAAACGAGGCCCAATTTCAGTCTCACACGGGAGATCTTCCTCGTGGTAGTTGGATCACAACATCAAGAGGCATCACATTAACCATTATCGACAAAACTTGGAGACCTAACTAGCTGAAATAACCAAGGAGACTTTCTCGAAACTTCTTGCTACATCTTTACGAAACGTGTAGCAATTATGCTTCGGTACACCCCAAAGTTAAACACAACAACTAGGGGCGGAGCTAGAAAAAATTACCCTGTTGCACACCTTTAACATCGAAGCAAAGATTTATGAAAACGAACCATCAATTTTCTGATAAGCATTGTTGCATTTGACAAGTTCCGTTACGATCTGAGATCTGCGAGGACACGCAATCATATCAACGACACCGAGATTTGGTAACGCAGATCAACAATCAACGCGTACATATGCCATGCATGATTAACGGGCGCTTCTCACCATGTACTACTCAAAGTACCGTCGACGACAAGCCCGACTCGGTATACAGACACATCAGATCTCGACGTCACGCCGATCTGGCATCCCTGCCTCGGACGTCGGACCATCCTCTAAACTCGATCTTAATTATGTCCAACCTAGCTTTCGTCTTATAGTTTATTTGGCTACCCGTAGTGCCTTTATATATTAGGTAAGGTTGCACGTGTTCGACTCAGATACCTAAACCTTCCACTAATTACAAGTCCAACTGTATCCCTACTCGTACACATATTCGGCACATATTCCAACAAACTCACCTTGACGAATATGACCTTCGCCATCTTGAAGCCGTCATGCCCGAACCTCCGTGTATCTGGACTTGAACCATTAATCATGAGCTCCACTGTTACTCTCTTGACTTCATATGATTCCACCTGCAACCGTAGTCCCTCCCTTGTTCATCACAGTCAATGCTCCCACGAAAATTAAGTTCTTCCACGTTGTTTTGTGCTCCCAATTCTCCGGAGTATCTGTCCAACGCCATCACACATCGATCATAAATCCATCACATCGACAAGACCGTTATATTGTCACCCTGGTAGCCTCGTCCTTGGTCTATGTGAAAAATGAACAGCTCACATATTGGGTGTCACATATAAGAGTTACCTGAACTCATCATCCTCGTTATTGTTGACTAAATTTCTGAAAACTTCAACAAATTTTGCCATTGCTTTAACTCATCTTGAGTCAAATTCACAGTTGTCTCATCCACTTTCGCAATTCTTCTTGGTCAACTCACATCCATCTCCTAGTCTCGACTCTCGATAGACTGCTATCGACATGAACCTGGTAGTCGCCAACACTGCCCACCTCCATACTTGGTTGTCCACATGTCCAACCACCAGTGTCCTGGTTCCACCGTTTTCCTATATAGTCCTGCTGAGTATCTAGGGCTGCAGACCCACATCACCTCAAGCCCCACTGTAGATAACACTGGTCTTCCAGACTGATGCCGGGTTTACGTATCCTTCTTACCCCTAAGTTCTAGCCCAAAAAAGTCTCACTCACTTTTTCTCTGAAATAAGCTTCGATTCTCTGCTAGCTTACGCCGTGGCCCCCTCCAATCAGCTGGGTGGAGTCTTCTATCAGAAACTAGCTCCACCTTCAACATGACTCCATGTAGCTAGCTAGGCTACCTCGTGTCGATCAGCTCCAAGATCTCCAGCGTGCACCGTCTTGAGTCAACTCTACGCCGCATGTTGAAGCCCGTAAACCCTCGGGCATGCGCCACGTTTTGCCACGCCACAGAATTCAGACACCGGCATCATGCTCTTATGTCGTTGTCGCCGATCTCACTGTCCTCTCATGTCCTGACGACCTCCTGTCGATCCGTCAGACTGTACATTCAGATCCAGCCGAACGTACCCGACTGCAACCACGCTCCACCTTGCGTCGTATTAGCCTAGCACCGACGTGCATTGCTCAATACCTTGTCGAGACATGATCGCTTCACGCCGCACTTCAGGCTACTCCGCACCTTATGCGCACGTCGCCCGTCCTTACTGCATACGCTCCAAGTCTTCTCAGCAAACTAGATCCATTAGAAAAAAATCCTCGCGTAGAAACGTGCATCCTTTTCTTTTATCTAGCAGCTTCTAACTCCCGTATACTCCTTCCATCCTCTATGGAATGCACGCATTAATTATATATGATGATCTAAGTAAACAGGCGGTGGCATATCAACAAATGTCATTATTGCTATGCCGACCACCAGGCCGCTGGTTTGACTAATTAGCTTTCGTAGTGCCCTTTTTTCGTAGTTTGGAAGGACCCTCGCTAGATATGTTGGTGTAGAGAATTCCTGTTATCTTTCATAGATAGGAGGGGCATGCGTTCTTACAGCCTAATAAATGTACTTCTACTTCTTGTCCTAAATCAAACATTTTAAAATTTGACTAACTTTATAGAAAAATAAAGCAATATTTATGACACCAAATTAGTATCAATAGATCCGTTTTGAAATATAATTTCATAATATACTGATTTCATATCATATATGTTGCTACTAGTTTCTATAAAGTTAGTCAAATATTAAATTTTTTTACTTAAGACAAATGGTATAAATACACTTATTTTTGGATGAAGAGAGTACATGCAAGAACGCCGTTTCTTTTCTTTCAAATCTCACGTGTCCAGCTCCGTTTGGCCCGCACAGCACCAGACTAGCATGCCTTGACCACACGCCCATGTAGGTTCACGTACCTGCACCTCGCTCGCTCCCTGCCCTTCAGCTTGCTCGAGCTGATGCCCTCCAGCTCGCTTGGGCCTGCTGCCTTGCGAGGCCACACGCACAGCTAGCCTAGGCCCACGGCCGCGCCGCACGCACGCTTAGATATGTTTGCTTCACTTTTTTAGTTCATCACGTTAGATATATCCCGTTCAATCTTTTCGGTTCATCATTTTAAATTTTTGGTTCATCACCTTAAATATTTTTAGTTAACTCTTTTCGGTTCATCGTCTTAGATATATTTTGGTTCACTCCTTTTCGGTTCGTTGACTTACATATTGTTGGTTCACTCTATTAGGTACATCGCCTTAGAGATATTTTGCTTCACTCCTTTTCGTTTCATCGCCTTTTAGATATGGTTGGTTCATTCTATTAGGTTCATCGCCTTAAATATATTGTTCATCCTTAGATATTTTTAGGTTCACTTTTTTCCGTTCGTTGCCTACATTTTCGTTTTATTACAGTAGATATATTTGGTTCATTTTTTCGGTTAATCGCCTTAGATATATTTGGTTCACTCCCTTTTGGTTCATCGCCTTAGATATATTTGGTTCATTCATTTCGGTTAATCGCACTTTGATATATTTTGTTCATCGCCTTACATATATCTTAGGTTCACTATTTCTTTCATTCCCCTATTCTTTTTTTATTCGTCGCATTTTAGTTTTTTCGGTTCACTTCTTTCGAGTCATCACCTAGATTTTTTGTTAATCACATTTGATATTTTTTTTGGTTCTCTCCTTTCGGTTCGTCACTTTAGATTTTGGTTCATCGTCTTAGATATATTTGGTTCACTGTTTCTGGTTCATCGCCTTAGATATATTTTTGGTTCACTCCTTTTTTGTCCAACGCGTTAGACATATTTGGTTCGCTCATTTCAGTTCGACACGCTTTTGATATTTTTTGTTCATCCTCAGATATCCTAGGTTCACTATTTTTGGTTCATCCCTTAACTCTTTTTTCGGTTCATCGCTTTAGATATTTTTTGGTTCACTCATTTTTGTTCATCACCTAGATTTTCGGTTCACTCTTTTCTGTTCGTCGCCTTAGATATGTTCACTCTGTTCGGTTCATCATCTTAGATTTTCGTTCAATCGCCTTAGATATTTTTGGTTCACTTTTTTCGGTTCATCGCCTTAGATATATTTGGTTCACACTTTTCGGTTCATTACTTGATTTTTGGTTCATCGCCTTAGATATATTTCGTTCACTCCTTTTGGTTCAATCTTTTCGGTTCCTCACCCTCGATATATGTTGATCCATTTTTTCGTTTCTTTTCACCACGAATGTTAGTTTCCTTTTTTCGGTTCATCGCCTTAGATATATCTGGTTCACTTCTTTCGGTTCATCGGCTTAGATATATTATGTTCATCCCTTAGATATATTTTTGGTTCACTTTCTCCGGTTCATCTCTTTACTTATTTTCGGTATGATCACCCTACCCTCTTTTTCGGTATGATCGCCCTACTCATTTTTTTGGTTCACTTCCTACCTATTAATCATGTTTATTCTTTCTTGGTTCTCCCCTTAGTTCCCATTTTTGGTTCATTTTTATTCTCATTCTTTTCCGGTTCATCGCCTTAAATATATTCGGTGCATTTTTTTCCAGATCATCGCACTATCTATCATTCAGTTCACTAATATAGTTAGTTCATCGTCTTTTTTAGTTGACTAATATCTTTGGTTCTTTGCTTTCTTAGCTCATGACTTAATTAGAAATTTTGCGGTTTACTTTTCTTTTATTCGGATCTCTAATATTTTTTTTGTCCATGCGAGTACTTTATTTCAATTTAATTATTTAAGGTTTAAAATTTTACTAGTCTCTTTTGTTTCATTGATTCTTTCTGTTCACTAAAATATTTGGTCACACTACTATTTATCGTTTCGTGGGCTCCAAATATATATACACCAGAACATCCGCACTAAAATCAACACACTTATGAATCCTCATACAGCCAACACAAAATTTGAAATTTTTACAAATCTGAACATTTTAAAAATATTAAAATGGTGTAACATGCTGTTTTAAAACAGAAAACTTCAAGCAATTTTCCATAATCTTTTTGATGAAAATTTGAATAACGGTTCATCAATTCGAAAATGTTTTGCACAAGTTCCATCATCTTGATGGTTCATCTTATCAAGAAACAGTTTATATACGTGAAACATTAAAACAATTTTACACGTGAGAGAGTTTTTTTTTTTTTTTTGGAGTGAAGAAGGGATGGATGGTATACAAGCAAGAAAGCAGCACGATGGAATGAATCGAGTGCAATAGAGTGCGCGCGATAGACGGAACGATGGATCGAGTAGGATGACGGAACGCACGCAGCGAACCAGTAAACGGGCCGAGCCCAATTACCCCAGGGGTGCGCGTATGCGCGCTGCTTGACGCAAAAAGCGCTGAATAGGAGCTCCTGCGTCTGATCAGATTCGATCTGTTGAGCGCGTTACCGCCGCCACCATCGATCGATCCAATCTCCGTTTCGGCCGACCAAATCCTCCGCGCAAGCTGTATCTATTCTTCCCAATTTATATCATCTAGAACTTCCGATGGCACTTTTCTTTTTAAGAGATACATGTCCATGCATCTGCATTTGATAGAGTGATTAAATAAATTGAATTCTCCACTTCACAACAAGCTCGTACAATGAACTGCAAAATCGAATCAGAGAATTAGGACTTGTTGGTCTTGTTGGTACCTTGAACACTCCAATTGAAAGTGTTGGGCAGGCACGCGGTTGCTGATCCGATCGGCGCCTCTGCAATGCTCGATCGTTGCGCAGGCTAGAACGCAGGGCGCTGGCGTAGGGTCAGCCGTCCACGATGGGATCGTGCCGGTGGTTAGGGGAGGATACTTCGACGGCTAGATAGGTGAAATAGGTATTTTGTACACGAGCGCGATCGCTAGGTCGATCAATCTATTTCTGGCATGTTGATCCTCACGTGCCTCTAACAGTCAATGAGTACCCACTGGGCGTTGATCTCAAAAGGCCGAAGCTCTGCCTTGCACAAAAGCCACACATCCCCATGTCCAAACGGGAATTTTGTTGGGACGTGGTGCACAACTGCTGCTGCTGCAACCTGGTGCACAGCTGCTATTTCGGACCTATAATCGTTAATAAAAAAAATTATTGACCCTGCTGCCTGTGCACCAGGCTAGCACTACGTAGCTCCGTCCCTGACAACAACGACTGAGATCGCTCCCTAGCTACCCATACGCATGAATCATGATGGTCATTAAGTAATTATTAAGTCGTAATTAATAAATGATTAGTCCATATCTGGCGTCCTCAATCTCAGTTCAGAATTAAGTCCCGTCTTCTTCTTCGCCTGGATTTTGGATAAAAAACCTATGACTACTGGTGGAGTTGCGTATGCCTTCTAAATAGGGAGGTCAAGTAGTTCATTGCTTCTGGAAGATCATACGGCCCAGAGCCAGAGTGATCATTACAGATACATAAAAAGGGACAACAATTATAGCTAAATACCGGGGATACCTTACCAAAGAATGTACCATAGCCATCCCCTCTTTGGTCCCTTTCTTCCTCCGATTGAATCACACAGCACACCCCACCAAAATAAATAAATTGATCTGAAAAGCAGCTAGCAATGAACATCAGTGAAGCAGCGCCTATTGTCGTCCCTCATTTTTCTACTCGTTGCTCACGTTTTAGCTTCCCTCTCTCTTGTATTGCTAGCCTTCCGGCACACAGCAGCGCCCGCCGGCAGCCTTGCAGGACAAGTTTGAAGAAGTGTAATTAAGGGGCCAGCTTTGCAGGACAAGGATCGATATCGGGCGCCGCGGTCGGCCTGCTCATCTCATGTCTGATGTGAACGATCTCGACTCCATGCATGGAAGGATATCGGTCAAGGGTCAGCAGCTGATCTCATCTGACAGCACATACAATATCATATTCACGGTCTTAATTGGTGCACCATCGCGCTACCTACGTACGGTGAAACACTAGGGCCGATCAGGACCAGAAAGAACGCCTAACCAAGTAACTACCAACTACTTAATTCTGATGTGGTTCGATTAGGATGTTCGATTGCACCAACCGAAACGTGCTGCCACCACAAGCCAATTGATTAATTAATTCGCCCTACGTGTCACGCCATTTTGCTAGCTCTTAAGAAATAGATCGCCCAGCAATCTTGGCCAAGAGCTTTGAACACCTCTCAGGACCGGATGAATGATCTCGAGAAAAGTTAATTAGACTGTTACAGGTGCCTAGAGTGTTCTGCTTGTTACAGGTGCCTAGAGTGTTCCAATACAAAAGTCAGATGAACAGAGTCTATATGATGTTCTGTTCGATTGCATGCGTTACCGTCTTCACAACAAGAATTGGTAAGGAGCCCCTTATAATTTTATCATATTTTCCTTTTAAAAACTTGTGACAATATCAAGACATTTACTTTTTCACATATTCATATATAGTTCAGTCTAGAAGTCCCCCCGTATGAATTTGATCTTTCTATTGAAAATCGTGGTAGCTGAATCACAACATCAAGAGACATCAGATCAACTATTGACAAAACTTGAGACCTAACTAGCTGAAACAATTTTAGAAGACTTCATCGAACCTTCTTGTTAGATATTCTTTACGAAATGTGTAGCACTTTCGTTTCGGTACTCCCCGCAAAGTTAAACACGTACAACGATAACTGAGATTGCTCAATACCCTTCGCATGATGACCATCAAGGAAGAGAGCCATTGAATCTTGATTGTCCTCTTGCACAAAAACAACAAAGCTTACTACCTTGATTTTCTCCCGTACAAACAACTCCCCCGCCCCCGGGACCTTACACCAACTCGCGGCGCGTCTGGCTGGTACTGGGCCGTGGCCCATCCTTCTCTCCAAGATTCCTTTGGGATTTGGTACTAATTCTACCTAGTAGCTGCAAGTAGCACACTTATGGACCATCTCTCCACCGAAAAGTTCTAAACCGGCCCCTCCATGTTTGGCTTCACGCTTCGCCACTACTTACACCTATTAAAACATTATTATCAAGGTGATGGGAACCCATCTATAAAATTTATGATCATTTTCTAACTGATAACTTATTACAAAAAGTACATCTCATTTTATATTGTGCATTTGTGGAATAGGAAGGTTCGACGTGGTTTGAATTCACATTCGGGACCACTTTGGACCACATATTTGTGGAGAACGTATGATTACCAATCCCAATTTTAAGTTCTTTATATGCTATTGTTTATTAGTAAATATTATGTATGTTATAGTTGATATAAAACTGATTCAATGTGTCGAGTTTATTTAAATAATTTGTGCTCACCTACGTATAAACCAGATGACATGGGCTAAATCTGATAAAAACATACATTCAATGTGTTGTACAAAACAAATTTGGTTATCTTAAGATTCATTGATCCATTTCTCAGTTTTACTTATGATTAGTAGTTTATCCTAAATTGCAAAATAACTTATTATTTGTAGCCTTATTTCAGTGCCCCAACGGTTAGATGGTAGATCTTGTGGCTGTTGTGTTGCTGCACAGATGTCTATATTAATGGGAATTTCCAAGAAGAAGGATCCCAATACGCTTGTTGAATGGGTAAATCTGCACCAACAAAAAATATGTATATTATTTTTACAGTGTAACTTGACAAATCTGATCTTATATATGCACAAACGTTAAATTCGATTTTCTGTTGGGTATGGCTCAGGATAATTGCCTTTAGGTAATGGGACAACTTGGTTTCTTCTTCTTCGTCAAACATTTTCCTGAAGGAGCCAGATACCATTGCTATTCGCTGGCTTCATATATACACTATGTTTTATCTGATGTTGGATTTATATACACACCTTTGTTCTGATGTGATTGACATATTGTCTGCTTGTTATGGTCCAAAAATAGTACCATTGGTTTAGTAATGCTTGTTATGATGTGAATCGATAAATCTGTGTGATTGTATACTTTGTGCCTATTATGATGTTGTAGGGATTTAAATCTGCTCAAATTATCCTGCTTTGTTGGCAGCACATTCACAAACGATCAATTAAAATTGAGAGGTAGCGTCACTAAACGCAAACTATTAGATAAGCATAGTGTGCCACATCATCGGTAAGAAAGACGACGAAACATAACAAAACATGTTTGATGATGTAAGATTCGGCAAACGATTCCATAAATAGTGTGCAAATCCCACAGAAATCATACATGATCCATTTTAGGAAATTGTGTGCGATGCTTCCATTGTAGCACACGACTTCATAAACAACGTGCGATGAGAAATCTCATCGGCAATCCCCACATGACGAGAGTTCATTAAACCATGTGCGAAGATTGATTTTGATCATGTGCGATTGCTTGATCTGTACTAGTGCTCCCTCTGTCCACAAATAAGTGTATTTTAAGGTTTTGTCCTAAATCAAAATTTCTTATATTTGACTAACTTTATTGAATAATTGTAATATTTACAACACAAAATTAATATCATTGGATGCATATTGTAATTATTTTTAATAATATACTAATTTAGTGCCATAATTATTGCTATAATTATATTTTATAAAATTGGTCCAATTTTAAAAAGATTGACTTTGGACAAAACTTATAAGCTAACTTATTTATGAACGGAGAGACTGTGATGAAATATATCTAGCTATTGGGTGGTTGGGAAATCAATTATGAGACGAGAATATTTTCTTTGAAATCTGAAGATGGGGCAACTAAATGTTGTCCTGTCGGGTAGAAATAAAGTCAAAGCTGATCAAAGAGCATCACGTGATATGGAAAAAGACAGTCATATATATATATATACTGTTAATTGTCATCAAGACTAGCTCGTGACTGACGTACTAAGGAGTCGATCCTACATGTAGCGACATGCCTCGCCTCCCTCATGTCATATTCACAGCACCAAGAAATTGGAATGTGAAATCGAACACACTAGACGCATACTATGTCAACTGCTGTTCTGAAGTTCTGAAGTTAACCATGCTTGGAATTGTGCTTCCAGTTAATCCTGACATAACTTACTAGAAATTGTTGGTGACTGGGTACAAGGAACTAGGATTGGTCCAGATAATATATATAACAATGAAGCTTTGCAGGAGGAACTAGTTTCGGCTGAACTCCCTTGATTCGGCAGCAAACATCAACAAAACAAGTTGGAGTATATCTAAGTTCAACATGACACAATATTAGACCTTGTCTTGCCTCCACTGTCTTCCATTTCCATTGCGGTACGGTACGGTTGGTGTACGATGACTACTCCGCAAGAAAGACAATAAACGATTAATTGTTGAATGGAACAGCACAACAGGATTCAGAAAATGAGGGCCAAAAAATCTCGCGAGTTGTGCACGAGAAGAGATATATGTACGTATGGTTCAAATTTGGCAAAAATGATGTTCGATCCGTTGATCTTGTAGCTAGTACGTACAGTTTTGCATCCATTGTCAACTTTGGAGTAAATGAAGAGGTTGAGCTGTGCTGTCCAGGGGAGGCAGGTCCATGGATTGCTCAGAAATATATATGTGCACAAAATCAAAAGGGGCCGTACGGTACGCGCATCCGATATCTTTCTCCAAGAACATATAGGCTTGCTGGTCGCACTCAAAATTAGGCACAAGATCTCAGAAGGCTGGGACGTATATCAATCCCCAATTATTACATCCTTCGTTGTACGGCACGAACGCATGCATCACAATGGACTTCTAGATCATCCATACGTGCTAGCCAATGAAGAGGCGTGCGTCCAATCCTTTTCTTTTCATGAAATGGCTACGGGCTACCTAACAGACTGAGTGTTACAGAAAACTCTCAAACAAGAAGACATATTACAAAAATCGCTCAGCCACGGCGTCACTGCTGCAGCAAGTAGACTACATATTGTGGTAGCGTCGTGTATGCGGTATGCCCAAGGGTCAAGCAATTTGAAGAGGCATGTATTGCCTTTCGCTGTCGACCAGGTTTTTTCAAAGGTGTCGTCGTCTCCTCGTTCTTCGACCCTATCCATTGCCCTGCTGCCGACGATGCATGCCAAGTCCACTATCGTCTTCTGCGTAGTTGCAAGTGTTCTGTGGATGGCCCCCATGTGTAGTTGTTGATGGGCCTTTAATTTGGTGTTAATTAGTTGGACACGCCGGTAGAATTTGTCAATCCCTTCATGATATCCGCTGAAACTCCTCTTTCTGGAATGGTTCCATGCATCTTCTTCTCTTAATTAATTAGTTCATTCATTCTTTGCTTGAACATGTTGCCACTTACCTGTACATCACGAGTCTACCTGTAATCGTCACCTCAGGTTGATCCTAATTCATGGGCCATCGTGTTTCTGGCAGCTTCCGCTCTAGTTGTAACAGTTCGCGTGGAAACCTACCTGCTTTTGGGTCTTTAAATTCGAGGAGGATATTTTCCGACAATATATTGTACTATGTCTTAAAAACTACGTGTACCTACTCTTAAGTTTTGCTTGATGTCCGAAATGACCTGCATAGTAGGTCAGACGCTTTCCTGAAGCACCGTAAGCATATAGTGGCGGATCCAGAAACTTCCGGAAGCCTGGACAAAGGACGTTAAGATGCCAATTTTTTGGAGAAAAATGCTATAAAAAATGCAAGCGTTGCTCCGTCGGTAAGCCCTGGCAGCCGCCCGGGCTAAAGGGACGCTAGGTCCGCCCCTGCAAGCATACACACACCACCACCAAGTACGCGCACACAGTCATACCATAAAAACGATATAGTCGGTAACACCTACGAAAGACACCTTAAAAAAGATCGACAAAGTGATAATAAACATCCGGAAACTACAAACGGAGGCTGAACTGTAGAGAGCAATTTATTTTGAGAAATTCAAAAATTATATGTTAACGTTTCAAAAAAGCTGAATTTTTGTTCAACATGTAGACATTTGTGTATTATATCAATGTGCAAAATCTCAACTCAATATAATACATATTTCGGACTACACAAAAATGACAAAATCTGATATATTTGGGAGAGTTGAAATTTTATATTGTTCACTACTTTTAAATGTCAGATTTGTCATTTCTATGCAGCCCAAAATATTTTACACGTTAGTAGAATATAACATTGCCTACATCCAGATTTTTCTAGATTTTTTTGAACCTTCAAAATATGATTTAATTTTTTTCAAAATAAAGGGCTCCCTCGAGCTCGGGCTACATTTGCCCACGCTCTACAACATCTCACTGTGAAGGGAAATACAAAAAAAACTGTTTGAGTAGGACACTAGAATGTAAAACCTGGCTTTTGATCTTTGGTAAATCGATAAAACAATCAACATTCTCACCAGCCAGCCAATGGTTGGTTCCCCACTTGGATTTTGTACTTATGGAAGCAATGGAATGACCATGTATAGTTTGGTTCCCTGCTCGATTTCTACGGATATTTGTCCATAAGGCTTTCATATCTAAGGGTCAGGCCCCAGACTTTGGAGAGTTTTTGGAAGCTAGATAATAGGAGGAGGCGCATCTTTTGTCTAGTATTTGCCGCGATGACCCTATAGACTATTTGAAATAAGATGGCTACTGAGCAGGTTTTTTACGGCATGTTTCTGACCTGTATTTAAATTTTGGCATTCTTGAAGCAGCGACATCCGCGCTGTAGGCAGCGGGATAGGAAATGGTTAGATGACACACTTGATTAGTGGTGGAAGCAAATCGGATAGTGTCCTTCCCACGTCCGTTTTCATATTTTCAAGATGAATACAAATATAAGTACATATTTTGTGAAATACGAGTGCATAACGGATGTTACTCGAGTATGGATATGTAAGTTTTCTCAATTCAAAATGGTTATGATCGAATACAACAAAATAATAGACTCATGTTTTATAATGAGTCAACTTAAAAACAGTAAAGATAAATATACTGATATAATACACAATAATTTCAAATCCAGTCACAAAAAAGTACATTTGGCCACGTCATTATTATTTTGGTTAGTTGGCATAGCGGGCTAGAACTACAAAAAATTGCTAACATAATTTTATATGGATATGTATACATTCATTTTTATTTGCTTCAAAATTTAATACTACATATGTATTTGTAAAAAATCCGGATATTTACTACATCCACTTCCATTTTTGTCTGAATTTAGAGATTTCCACATCCATTTTCAAGTTCTCAAGTATGAACGTCGAATAATTCGGACTATCCACTACCAGTTTACACCCCTATACTTGATCTTTTGGTTGCACGTCACCTCTCCACGCCTCCTAGACGTTGAGATCCTTTCTATTTTGGATATGTACGGCTTCTTTATTTCCACAGTTCGACATGTTTGTGTTGTTACCTCCAATTGACTCATATTTTTTTCCTCTTGACTTGTACTTCATGTACGGACGTGGTTGCTTTATTATAAAGCAGATCGGGTTTACAAGTCCTAATTCTAGGGTCCAAACCAAGCATGTTGCCGGTCCTCCCAGCTTACGCCAATATTCTAACCCCTCCTCCTCCCCGAGTAATGCTAAAGTTACGGATAGGTCCTACCGGATTTTTTGTTACGGGATTAGGTGGCAAGATTTGGTTGGATGGGGGTGGGCCCCATGGAGAAATCAGGGGTGAAAAATGAAAGGGGAATGACATGTACTCCCGTAACTCTTTTTCGTAGCTCCGTTCTCGTCAATCTAGCATTTTCGCCTCCTCCCCTGCCCACTTATAGCCACTTGATTTCTTATGCTAGTCTGGGGTTTGGAGCCAAGAATTCAGACTCCATCGATCCTTCGTAAACCCGGACGACATCCCGGACGACATCATCATCTCCACCAGTACAGACTTTGACCGAGATGGTCAAGCATGCAATTTATTTTGATACTTGGCTGCACAACAGTGTCGTGCGACTTCAGTGTCCTTCCGCACCACCGGTCTATGTTTGTGACCCGGGAATACATGTTACTCCCTCCGTTCTACTACAATATAAGCCTTTTTAGAAATCAAATTTAGCTTACTAAAAAAAAGCTTATATTGTGGAACAGAGTTAGTAATATCTTTTCTATAAACGTGAACGAAGTTTAAAAGGTTTGACTTAGAACAAAAATAACATGGCACCATATTTATCATAGAGAGAGAGAGAGTATTTTGGAAGAAGAAAAAAATGAGAGCATAGCTTTCACAAGTCAATACATATAAAACAACTGTATAAAGTAAGAGCGTAGAGGCAGGACGGCCAACAATAATATCATAGGGCCATAGATTAACAAGGACAAGCAATCAACTGATATAATTTACCATGGATCCACGACGTAAGCCTGGAGTAACATACGTTGTGTATACATCTAACATCTACGACTTGCAGTTGCAGGTTTGAAGCTTCAGCCACACCAAGGGTCACATTTCGCCAGCACGTATGTACCTTCACCGGTAAGAATGGGTAACAAGCACAAACCCTTTTAATTACCAACAAATATCTTCTCATCCTTAATGCATGTCATGTTCTCGAAACAGGCTTTCGCCCCGCTATATTAATATAGCAACCACACGATACAAGATTAAGTTCATTGCTGGGGCAAACAGCACATGCAAGACCAAAAGAAAAGAAAGAGAAAAGGGAAAGAAAACAAAGCCGACACTGGCAGATCAACGAAAACGTAAATGACTCGCCACCGCTGCATCCTCCGGAGCATTCCCACCACGATCCTAGCACTCCGAATCGCCGCGTACCAAACAGCACCCCCAAGAAGGAAAGCGACGGCGACGAGGCTACTGCCCAGACTGGTCCTAGGGTTTCCCCCGGTACGCTACAGGTAGTCGGGAAGAGGTACACCCACCGCCCTTCAGGAAGGATCGGCGACACTCACAAGCGTCACCGCGTCGGTGTCAAATGACAGGGATTTCTCCCGACCCCAAAAAACCACATCTCCGGACAATCCGTAGCGCTCCACCAATCTTGCCATCCACCAACACACGCCACCACGGTCTTGTAGTCACCTTCGTCGTCTCACCATGGCAAACGTAGCAAGGCCGGCTAACCCGAGACGAAGCAACCGTAGACAAGGTCCGGCAGTATGACAACCATGCGGGAGAGAACATACTCCACCGCCATAGGCGGTAGCCGACCGGACGCAACGACAAGAGCACACCGGGCCATTGTAGCCGGAGGGCGGCAGCAGCACAGCCACCTGGAGGACGTCCTCCACTGCCACCTGCGGGTGCCGACCGGACACGGCAGCAGGGACACACCAGGCCGGGTAGGCCCGGCCGAGCCCCGGGGGGCTCGTAAAGTCCCCGCCGCCATGCTGTTGCACGTAGGTCGCCACCGCCGCTACCCTTTTGATTGGCCCATAGGCCCGGCGGAGCCAGACAGCCCTGCGAAGCTCCCGCCACCACGCTGCAGCAGGGGTGGCGTCATCACTGCCATCTCCGTCACGTGCCACTCGTCGGGCCAGCCGGAAGCAACGACGCGTAGAACCCGCCCTAACCCAGATCGGGCCCGAAGGGCCCAGATCTGGGCCTGCAGGGCCAGGCCACCACCACCGTCGTCCCGCCACCAACGGCAGCGCCACCACTGCGTCGGCCATCTGCGCAGCTCCAGGGAGACCCCGCCGCCGCGCCGGACCAATCGCCGCCGAGCTGCACCTCCTGGGCCATGGCTGCCCCGCGCCGACCATGTCCAGGAGGGGAAAGGCCGCAGTCCGCCGCCACCAGAGCCGCCCGGCCAAGGGCCGGCGCTGCACCCCGGCGACGACGGGAGGGAGGAGCCGAGGGAGGTGCTGGAGGTGGGAGGATGGGAGCGCGGCCCGACCGCCGTGGGGGCGGCGTGGGTCGCGAGAGGGAAGAGGGTGTCGGGGATGGAATACAATCCTAATGCATGTCATGTTACTGCCAAAATGACAACACGTACATGGGTGGACCCTTTTATCGCCTAATAATAGTGGGAACTCAAACCCCTTCCAAATGACGCGCAGAATAATAATACGTAAATAAGTAAAAGATGGAGATAAGTCATCCGTTTCGGACATAAAGGATTTGTTTTTGTCCGAACGATTAGGAAAGCTTACATGAGACGTTTTTCTGCACGTCCTACTTGGAGCACACGAGTGGACCGAGTGAGAATTTGGCTTATCGTCAGCTAGCGGCAACCAACCAAGCTGAAAAAGTCCGAGATGCCGAGTAATACTAGTAGATTGATTGGTACGAAATCTCGTGAGGAAGTTCCCGCACCTAGTTTCGATCTTCGGTCACGTGCAGACGTTGTTGGGAATCAACGACCGACACAATACGGAAGGAATTGACCTCTTCTGTCCCCATTCGGAGAACCGCGACGATATGTGGCTCCTCACTTTTTCAACGCTTTTCTTGGATTTCAAGTACGGAGTATATCAGATCAAGGAGCTCATACTTTTCAAGGAGAACTGGAGAAGACCAAGAGAGCATTGTCACCGTTCCATCCTGGAATTATTATTTTTTGCGAGAAAGACAGCACCATCCACTGTACTCCCAAATAAAATGTCCCATTTAATTTCGCTGGTCTCCACCCTAGGCTCTAGATCACCTTTCAAGCGAGAACACTTGGTGCATACTGCTCGCTAGCTAGCTTTTACCTGTTTGCACAATTCTAGAACAAACGTACAGAAAGAGGTACAGGTCATCAATCGACCGATTGGTGCCTACTGCCTAGTGCCTTGGTGACAGTGATCCAGGTTTCAGAGATAAAGCCCACAAGCCCCCAGAATTGTAGTACTCCGTATCTATCTCCAGTTCTCCACCGGTTTCGCTACGGCTAAGAGAAAGTTTAATAGTAGAGTCAGCATGTATAGTAGTTAGTTATAAAAATGTGTTACTTTATAATGACATGACCCACCTTACATTCTCACAGGGTGTTTAGTAGCACGTGCTGTAGCTGGCTCTTACATGAAAGTCCACTTCTCTTCTCTCCTCTTCTCTCTTTTTCATATCATCACAAATATATTATTTTAGCTCTTATAGCCTGCTGACATAAGCTTATTGTACTTGCTCTAAAACAAACCGGAAGAACTTGCCCGTATCAGGTCCTGCTCGACCTTTTGGGGATTACCAATTTACCATGCCACTATGCCAGTGTGTTTGCATATAGTGATGTCTGGTGTGTACATGCGGCTCTTGGGAGGAATTTCCATGGCTGGCAGCTGTTGACTAATAGATTAAATTTAGCACAACTTGGAGAGGAAAATAGCACTGACCTTAAATTCACATCTGCAGATCTGATATTTAGATTCAAGAAAGTCAAGGGGACACAGGATAGTATATATGTTACAGTGGATCTGATATGGCAGGCACAATGTTGATAATTTTACAAGGGAAAAAGATAATTGATGATCGTATAACATTCGAATGTAGCTGCTGATAGAATACCTGCAAAATATAATCAACTGTCAATTTATTATAAAATTATAAAATGTAAGACATGAACAATCTAGTACAAACACAATATGTAATCTAATTGCTACCCTTTTTTTCCGGCTAATCTCTAGTAGTTGATATCTTCACGAGAACATTTAGTGGCCTAAAACTGAAATACTCACTCCGTATCATAATATAAAATGTTTTGGCTATTTTCATATGGACAACATACGGATATATATTTAGTGTGTAAATTCACGCATTTTGCTCTGCATGTATGCGAAGCAAAATGAATGAATCTACATACAAAATAGGTCTATATACATCCGAATGTTGTATTTTGTACTAGATGTCGGGTCCATGTCTTGCATTTTATATTTGGACAGTGCATGGCAGGGTTATGGCTTCTTGCTGAGTCCAGATGACTAAAACAAACAACTAGAGAATCTCAAATCTGAAAGGCCAAATTAGGCTGAACCTTATGAAATGTCGGAAGGGTAACTTGACGTAACCTGCAGGGCAATTCTTTGCGCCCAGATGCCAGCTCTTGACTAGTGTAGGCGACCTTAGATAACCATTCGGGATTTATTTGGTGGCCATTTTTATAATCATATTATAATGCTTTCAACTGATTTTTATTAGCCAATATTAAAGTTATCACGACAAAAAAATAAAATATTTGATTTTTCCCCATTTTGGATGGTCCACTATTTTTAAATTGGCCAATTTAGATCACTAGTTTTTTTTGTTTTTTGAGAAGGGGAATTACTCGGCCTCTACATCGAAAAGATGCATACGGCACTGATTTATTTTATTTATTCAACAAAAAAACTAGCAAAAAACTTTACAACAATCATAAATAGTGAACCTACCAAACAAGGTGACAAAGTACTACCCACTAGAACGACGTTAGATGAATCAAACGGAGCATTATGCCCCGACCACAGCCATTGTGGGCTCCCCGGCTAAATCCAGAGATAGCGTACTATGCTCATACTCCGGAAGTCAACTCCGCCATCCCATCTCCAGGGTGTAGATCGAAGCGAGGACCCTCGTGAGTCCTTCTATCGATGTTGTCCTGACGCCAGACAACGCCACCACCTTGTGGGTGCCTATCAACACACATCCATCACCGAGACCCGCCACGCCACCGAGACTCGTCGTCAATGCAGTAGATACAACCGCTCTACCACTAAAACCATCTGCTGGCCCCTCAGGCCGATGCGCACCTCGATGGATCAAGGGTACACAGGTCCGTACAGCTTTGTCTCAAGGCCGGCGATGCCTTAGGCGTGTGGAGACTCCTTTCCATGGATAGATTTGAGAGAGGGGAGGAGGTCGAGGAGCAATGAACATGCCGGTGAAAAATATGAATCATGATGAGAGTGTAGGGGAGTGGACCTGTGAGGGCGGGTGAGGAGAGGATGATATACTTGAGGTGTTATGTCTCTTGCGCTTCTCCATGCGTGCAACCGTGTCGCACGTACTGCCCCTGGAGCTTGGCTCCATGGAAACTGCTGAAACGACCGTTCCCGTTGGGCCTGGTTACAGAGCGCTTTGTGGGTCGTGTGGGCGTGGTTATCTACAAAGAATTTATCTGAATGGATAGCCTTAATTTAAACACCAATAAAGTACATATATTCTGAAATTTTTGACATCACTCACCTAGGGAGAAGCTACCTAGAAAACTATGAGAGAGAGAGTTTGTTTTGCAACGGATTTTGGTCACGTGGTTTATTTGAGTTCAAATTTGAGCATATTTTAAAAAGGAGGGTATTGCAATATAAACAATGATTGCACGGCAAAGATAGTATTTCTACTCATTACACAACCCAAACTATCCAATTCGTAATTCGAAAAGAATTCTTCTTATTTCTTAATGTACAAAATGAGCATGTTGTCCGAATTTCCCCAAATGGATATGTTCGCGGCTATCTCGCATTTTGAAAACAGATCTATAGTAGTGGCATCTAATGGGACGCTCCGTTTTGGCTCATGGGAGCAGATGCTCTCACTGCAAAAAATGCACTTTATATGGATTTAAAATGACAAAAATTGAACAAGACAAGAAGGTCATATCCAGATTCTATGTGTAGGCATAATGTCTTACGAAAGAATTTTTTTTTGTTATTCGTGTTAAAAGATTTCAAATTTAGGTTTTCGCTACCGTAGGATTTAGAAGCCTGTTAAACATGGTTTCTAGGTGTGTGCCAATGGCCGTTAAATTAAGGTGAAGCGTTTTGCCTCCGGAGCTCACATGCTCCTAACGAACTAAAAAATAGTAAATAATTTTTAAAAAATTTGAATTTTTTTGTTGACGATCATATACATATTTTCTACATTCGTGTGAAATATCAGGATGAAATAATATATTTTTTCTCTTTGCAAAAAAAGATAATTTCGGTGAGCAAAATGAAATTTTAAAATATCTTTTTAGAGAAGTGATTTTGTCTTTTTTGCGCAGAGCGAAAATAATATCCTTTCATCACGAAAGTTTTCACGTATATAGAAAATTTGTATATGTTCATCATAAAAAATTTCAGATTTTTTAAAATACTTTAATCCTTTTTCGGAATTTTTTATTTGAGCTGGATCATGTGAGCTCGGATTCCAAAGTAAATTTCCGATCACTTCCATTCTTTCTTTCTTCTTGCTGCAATCACCACTTTCATGCTCCTCCTGCCAAAAAAAAAAAAGTTCATTCTCCTCCCGCCAAAAAAAAAAAAATCATTCTCCTCCTGCCAAAAAAGAATGAACAATTCTCCCAACTCCATATGTCAGCGGCAGTGGACTGAGGTACCCCTTCCAACACCTTCCGCACCGCGTGGTGTCATGGTGTGGTGTGGTGCACATATCGAACGTGACGGCACCAAACGAAGAAAAAGAAACAGAAACAAAATCATCATCAGAGAAGGAATACAAATATATGATCGCCAGCGCCGGCCGTCCAATCCCGGCGATCCCAGCAATATTCTACTCATCCAGGTTCAAACCAAACGCATTTTGTCGAGACGGAACTTGAAATTCTCTCGCAAGAAAAAGATACTACCACTCCACATCCGGGGGGCCGGGTTGACGCGATCACAGGGAGGAAAAAAACGCGCCAAAGCCTCGCGCATGAGGAGCATCCCCGCCTGCCCACTAGCATCCATTATTGCACACCACTTGCCTACTCAGAGAAAATGACAAAAAACTACTACAATTGAGGCGGCGGTGTCAGGAAACTACCGATTTTGAATAATTTGTCTGAAAACTATCAACATTGGAGTTGTTCGTTGACAGATAACACTGATTGCGCCGTTTAGAAATTTTAATCAGTTTTCTGACCAGTAGGCCCCACTGTCAGGTCTACGTGGCAAGGTGGACGTTTCCCCACCTAACGGCCGTTAGTTCTCCTCTCGAATAGCGTTTTCCCGTGATTTTCTCCGACTCCTAGTGGCGCCGGCGGCCGTCATCGCGTCCCACCCGGCGACGGCGACCCCACGCCCGAGAGCAGCGCCGGCGAGCGAGCCCCCGCTTGCGGGGATCTGCTCTTGCTCCTGATGTAGATGGGGCGGCCTGACTTCCTCGCTGCCTATATCCCGCTCCCGCAGCTCATCGTCGCCACGATCGCTCGCCATCTGCGTGGCCGGAAACAACCCTGAGTCCCGCCTCCTTGTCCTTTTGCTTTGCCTCGCTGCACCGAACCTCCTCTCCCAAAGGATTTGACTAGAGAGGCGCCAAGATCGACAAGCGCGACCTTGTTCTTCACCTCCCGCCTCTTCCGACTTAGCTCGAATTCGTCGTCGTCACTGCGTCTCGACTCTCTCTGTCACCTGCATCGCCCCCGCGTCGCCTCCGCCTACCTTCTGGACAAGGTCCCGACGAACTTTGTGCCCCAGCTATGGCGGCTGCCAGGGGGACGAGCTGAAGCGCCGGTGCCCCGCAGCGCGGCCGAGGCGCGCGGCGACGGCGGCGACCCGATCGAGGGAGCTGAGTCGCACGGCGACGACGGCGAGCAAGAGGAGGCGAGCGCGGGTCAACGGCGGCGGCTGAGCTGAAGCGCTGGTGCCTCGCATCGCGACCGAGCCGCGCGGCAACGGCGGCGAGCACGAGGAGGCGAGCGCGGGTCGACGGCGGTGGCTGAGCGGAAGCGCTGGTGCCCCGCAGCGCGGCCGAGTCGCCCGTCAACGGCGGTGAGCATGAGGAGGTGAGCGTGCGTCAACGGCGGCGAGCAGGAGGAGGCGTGCGCGCGTCACCTCACCGACCTCTGGGCGCCATCCCTCACCGGCTGCGACGAGGACGGACCAGTTGCCGCCGCCGCTGGCAGCGGCGGACGCGGGCGGCACGGGGCGTGGTCGCAGTCAACGGGGGCGTCCGACGGCGGAGGAGAGAGAGTCCTGGGGAGAAGAAGGAGAGAGAGTCCTGGGGAGAAGAAGGAGAGAGAGTCCTGTGGAGAAGAAGGAGAGAGAGAAAAAGAAGAAAAAAAGAAAAGAAAGAAAAAACAAAAAATAAATAAATAGATCTCCTAAAACAGCTAACGGTCTGTCAAGGGAAACGTCTACCGTTGTCACGTCAACCTGACAATAGAGCCCACCAGTTAGAAATCTGTTTATTACAGCTACTGTCAACGAACAGGCCAATGCCCCAATGTTGATAATTTTCAGATAAATTATGCAAAGTGGTAGTTTCCTGACACCGCCACCCCAATTGTGATAGTTTTTTTTTTTATTATTTTCTCGCCTACTCACGATCCCAATCCAATCCTAATCCCGCTTTAAAACCGCCCGCAGCTTCTTCTTCAACCTGGCTCTTCCTTCGGTTTCCTCCTCCTCAGCCCACCTCTCTCTCTCTCTGTGCCTCAGCTATAAATAAGTCGAACCTTGTCTGAGCAAAAGCACGCCACACCAGAGCAGAGCTTGGTCCTCCTCCACAGTCCACACCCCCTGCGGAATCTCGGAGAATCTCAGATGGGGATCTGCGCGTCGTCGGAGCACCTGGAGCAGGGGCCGGAGACGGATGAGAACATCGTGTACCTGATGGACAAGCAAGGAGGAGGAGGAGGAGGAGGAGGAGGAGGGGACGCGTCGTCGGCGAGGAAGGTGGCCTCCCTCTTCTCCCAGAAGGGCAAGAAAGGGCCCAACCAGGACTCCGTCATCCTCTGCCAGGTAGTACTAATTTCCTTCCTTCCTTCTTTCTTTCTTCACGCAGCTCTGTTTTTTTCCCGTGTGTGTGATCCTCCGGTATGCTGGAATTTGTGGGAGTGCTCTATGGTTGCGATTAGTGGGTTATAGTGGAACTTTGGGGGGTGTTCTTCATGCGTAGTGGCAGAATTCTAGTTTTTTCTTTGCTGTTGAAGGTTCTGGTAGCTCTACGTACGCTGTGCAGATATTTCCGTGAACAGTAGAGCTCGACTCATCTTTTAATTTTCGGGTCAACTTACTCCATCTAATTTTCTTTTCTATCACCTGTCTAGTCATCAAACAAAGATGAGATGTAGTACTAGCCTGTTAGGTGGTCTAGGCTAAAACGTCAATTTTCCTCTTCAAATTGTTGTAATTATCAGCACCGAAAAATTCAGTTGACAAGTTGCCGAACTGTTCCATCTCTTGTTGTTGTCAGAGAGACGGTGAAGAAAACTATTAAGGTGAAGGGCGCGCTATAGTTAAACTTGGGTGAGTGATGAGTAGTACTATCTTTGTCGTGCTAATCATTGTTGCTTTACACCAAAAGAGTGGTTAATTCAGATCGCTGCAATAGTGCAATTATCGCACCTGATGCTGCCTAATCCTTAGGCACACTATGTGATGCTCCTAAAGGTTCCAAAATCTGCTCCCAGACCCAAAGCAACCATGTGTTCCATAGATTCCAGATCGTTCCCAAAGATTGCTTTACCAAACACCACTAACCGCACCTACCATCTGAATTTATAATTAGCAAATATATATTTATCCTGATCACAAATATCTTGACTCAAATGGTCACAAATTTGTCGTACAAATCAGCAATGTAACATGGTATGTATCTGGTCAGCTCATCTAATTCCTTTTTCCTTGTGTCCACCAGGGATTCGGCATGGAGGAGGGCGTGTTCTGCGGTGTGTTCGACGGCCACGGCAAGTGCGGCCACTTGGTCAGCAAGCTGGTGAGGGACTACCTCCCCTTCTTGGTGCTGAGCCACCGGAACGCGCTGTTCCTGGCTGATGCGGACGCCGGGGAGGTGTTCAGCGACGCCTCGCCGTCGTCCTCCACGGACAGCAGCAGCAACTCGTCGCCACAGCCATCTCAGCTGCTGGAGGAGTGGAGGGAGGCCTGCACCAACGCGTTCAAGGCCATGGACAACGAGCTCAAGGTGCAGGCCAACATGGACAGCTCCTTCAGTGGCACCACGGCAGTGTGCGCCATCAAGCAGGTAATAATCGCCCAAATAGTACTAAAATGTTGCACAGGCTAGGTTGCAGTAATCTCAGGCTCTCAGCGTCACAAATGATGATCTTGTCATCTTACGAAGAATCTGTCTCTTGATTGGTGGTGGCAGGGGAAGGATCTGATCATCGCGAACGTCGGCGACTCTAGGGCGGTTCTCGCGACGATGTCGAACGCCGGCAACCTGAAGGCCGTGCAGCTCACCACTGACCAGAAGCCCTGCCTGCCCGGTAAGAAGCCAGCACACTCCCGATCGACATTGTCTCCATCAGTATTATCGATTTGCAGCGGTCTGAATTAAGCTTTGACATCTGCAGAGGAGGCCGAGAGGATCAAGAGCTGCGGGGGCCGCGTGTTCGGGCTCAAGCAAGAGCCGGGCGTGATGCGCGTGTGGCTGCCCGGGGAGAACTGCCCGGGCCTCGCCATGGCGCGCTCGCTGGGCGACCACAGGGTGAAGCACCACGGCGTGATCTCGACGCCGCAGATGACGGCGCACCGGATCACTGGCGCCGACCTGTTCATCATCCTGGCCACCGACGGGGTGTGGGACGTGCTGAGCAACGAGGAGGTGGTGTCGATCGTGTGCGCCACGCCGCGGAAGCAGCACGCGGCCAAGGCGGTGGTGGAGGCGGCGGTGCAGAGGTGGAGGACCAGGTTCCCGTCGTCACGTGTGGACGACTGCTCCGCCGTCTGCCTCTTCCTGCAGGACCAGCTGACGTGGGGCAGCGCCGCGGCGGCCGGGAAGGTCTAAGCCGGCGCTCGCCCGGCGATGAGGAGAGGAGTCAAAGAATGACTCGTCAAAGAAACTCCGGCTCCGGCAAAGCTGGCCGTTAGCTCGATCTTGTATATGTTTTTTTTTTTTGCCGATTTTGTCGCAAATGTGCTGCAAATACATTTCTAGGTTTGTAAGTCTGTAAATAGTTTTCTGCTTTGGAAAATGTTCCGCAGAATCCATGAGTAGTCGAACTCAATTTTGTGAGACGTTGGGTCCATCTTCGACTGATATTTTAAAGTTCCAAAAAAAATTGAAAACAAATCTACATATATATAGATAATGATGTATACTTGAAGTGTGCAGTGTCTCAATGGAGTACTTTGTATTATAGGCTAAACAAAGAAAAAAAATCTGACCTTATTTGAAGGTGCACTACTCACGCTTCCATATCTATAATTTATCTTTTTTATGTAGCGTAGAATAGAAAATATTTCGGATCGAGACTTAAAAGTATAAATTATTACATATATATGTACAGACTTTTTTTAGAATTATTTGCAACTTTCAAAATACATTTTTCAAATGTTTAAAATAAAGGGCTACGATGATACTGGGAGTGAAAGTGATGTACTCTGGCCTCCACACTATATATCTCCACAACACCGGCTAGGTGTTACTCCCTCCGATTTTGGGGGCGGCGATTCGGGTAGTACTCCCAGATGAACATATTATCTGTACCATTGATTCGAGCATGGGGATTCGGTAATGTACTGTGCTGTCAGGCAGCTGCGAATTTTAGAAATCTTGGTATATTGCGTGCTGGTGCGTGGACGTACGCAATAAATGTCCTACCAGCCAACGGAGAGACCAACTCTGACGAGGGTTTTTTATGTACCGGTGGTACTAAATGTTACGACGAATTATGTTCAGGTGGTACATTTTTTCCCTCCGTCCGTAACTGTAGCCCTGGCTTCGTCAAAGAGCTGGCCCCATCACGTGTACTTCGTATCTTGCAAGCAGAGAAACAGAGGGGAGACGTCTCCGCTCAGGTGGCGGCGGAGAACTGGCAATAGGGACCGGCGAGCCGCCGTTCGCTGCCATAGGGATCGGCTGATATTAGGGAAGACGGCGGCGCAACTCGCCCCGAGAAATCATGGTGTTCCCGCTCGAGAGGTCAGTGTCCAGAACCTGTATTCCTTCTCTGCTCATTTAGGCATTTCTGGATCAGTGGTTTTGATTTGGACCCAATAATGCGTCCAGTAGGCTGGAGATTGGGGATTCATCTGAGAAATTTGGGTGGGTAGATCCAGGATACGTTGTTGTTCTGGGAGATGAAGGTAGTCGGCGTAGTGGCCGGCGGCGGAGTCGCTACCAGCGGTGGAGGAGTGGGACTGTGGGAGGAGGAGATGTGCTGGAGATAGAACGGCAGGATCGAACCGAGCTGCTCGAAGATTGTGAAGCCAGTGTTGTGGCTGGTATGGCCGTATGGGACGATGCAGTCATGTAGTTGGGCAGGAGGAGGCTGATAGCGTCGGCCAATCTGTGCCCCGTAAGCAACTCACCGGCTCGGCTGCGGAGAGCAGCGGGGAGTGCGGGGATGAACCACACCCATTGCGGGTTCTGAACTCGACGGCGCAGTCCGTGCAGAAGAAGAGAGATCGTGCTGACGATGGTCCAACAAGTTCAGAGCAGTCATTTCTATGGGTTAATCCTGAAGCACCAGGATGGAGAAAACGGTGAGAACATGCTTTTTTTTTTACGGGAAACTGTCGACAGATGTTTCCATTTCATTAAGAGGGAACCGGAACAAATGCCGGCGAAATTACAGGCTAAAACTGCAAAAAATACTTATCTGTGAAAGAGCGTTTGTAATTTTTTGAATGCTCCGTGTACTCATTATTTGACTTCAATACTGATCTCTTGGCACGGCCAGCAGATCTGCACAAATCAGTTTTCTTATTCAGTGTTTCTGTTTGTGTGTTTGTGTGTACGTGATTGCAGGGTAAGGGTTGGAGGGAATACTGCAGAGCTAACCCCTTGTGCAGCCAGAGTTGGGGCGCTCGAGCAGTCGATCAAAAGCTACCCCTAGAAGATAAGCGATCACGTAGTCGAGCCTGCTCTCGGCATGACTTTCGACTCACTTGGTGAGGCATATGACTTTAACAATCTATATTTGTGGGAGCATGGATTTGGGATCCAGTATGGTAAAAGCAGGCTGAATCCAGAACGGACAAAGACAATGCAAGAGATCGTGTGCAGCTGTTTGGTATGCTGATTCTCGGTGCATAATCATTTTATGGAATATAGTGATCCATAATTTCAGTTACAGTGATTTGATTTTAAAGCAATATGTTGACAGGGGAAGCCGGAAAAGGGAGAACTCTCGGTTGTGTAGGTGCGAGTGCCTGGCCATGATTCGTTTTCTCCAAACAACTGACCATGGGTGGTATATAACCGAACTGCGGGTAACTCACAACCACTCTTTGTCTGTAACTTACGGGGAAAAGGTTCTTTGGCCTTCACACAAACACACAGATGCGTACACGAAGGATTTAGTGCAACAGCTCTGGAGAACAACATAAATATGGGGGAGATGTACAGCATCGTAGGTTGTTTTTTTTTTTTTTTTGAGGAGTTGGTAACGTTCCCTTCACTAAAAGAACATTGAAAAACCTGTGCGGAAGGATTATCAAGGAGCAGGCCGATGACGACGTAAGGAAGAATGAAAGTGTTTGCAGAGATTGGAGCAACAGATAGGGAGTTTACTTACCGAGTTCTGGCTGGCACAGACAGTAGGATTAAAAATCTCATGTGGACAAATGGATCAAGCCGCATGCAGTACAAGTTTTTTGGGGATGTGATCACTTTTGACACAACCTACAGGACCAATCTGTAGGAAATGCTTTATTTTGTGATTGGTTTTATTTCCCTTAATGATTTGATCGGTCCACAACCAATGTATTTTGTGGGTGTTTGTGGTATGTGCAGATCAGTGCAGAGCGATGGAGGTGGCGATTAAGAATGTTCTGCCTGGGACAGTGCACCGTTGGTGTAAATGACACGTTCTGAAGAAAGCAAAAGAAAGCCTAGGTGCAGAAGAGTGAATTCAGGGCCGAATTCCACAAAGTAGTGAACCACATGCTAACAACAGACGAACTCGAGGAAGCCCGGTCCCTGTTGATGGAGAAATATGGTGTGCAGTCGTATCCATTCGTGACAAGCTATACTTTAAGGGTGTCTTCTGTGCAAAAATGACAAAGGATGGAAACCTTTGTCAGTGGCAGTGAAGTTTATAAGGTGCTAATGCAGAGGAATATGGTTGACTCTGAGGGGAAGTTTATCTGGGAGGATAAAGAGGAAGGTGGTGTGTACCAGGAGCTGAGTGATTTCTGGTCCTCTGAGTCTGAAAACAGAAATGCTATGGAAGATACTATAGACCTGGGTGAAAAAGTTGTTGGTGATGTGGTTTTGCCTGAAGATATAATGCCCTCCTTCCAGAGAATGGTGGTTGATGAGAGGGATCAGATAAAGGATGCAAGATCGTCTAAGAAGCAGAAGATTTGGGGGCCTGTACAGCCAACCAGGCAGAGCTCCAGGATCAATAGATCAACCAGTGTCATGGAGAAAGCTCAGGAGATGCAGAGGAGGAAGAATCTGGAGCAGCCTGCAAGGAAGATGTCGGGTATATCTCGAACTAATCCTTTTAATGCTTTACAGTGGGATAGTTTACAGAACATTGCTAGAACTATAGGTGTGGATATTTTAGAAGAACCTGATAGAGTAGTAGTAGTAGATGTTTTTGAGGATGATTTGGGAAAAGTATATCTGATAGATCAATACATGATGCAGTGGTAGACAATGCTGCAGTAGTGACACCTCCTTCTAGCCCTGGGGAGAATGTTTTAGATGATTTAGCTGATGGATGGACAGAGGTGATTAGGAAATCTCGGGGCAAGCACCCCAGGAAGAAGTTACTATGAATTTTGCTTTCTGGAATTCAAGGGGGATTACCACCCCTGGTAGAAAACAGTTCATTGAAGATAATATTGTTCCTCTTCATGTAGATTATATAGGTTTCCGGGAAACAAAAAAAGAAAAGTTCACTAGTTCCTTCTTAAAGAATGTTATAGGAAATAGGAATTTCAGCTGGAATCACTTGCCTGCAAATGGTTCTGCAGGGGGGATCCTTGTAGGTGTTAATTGTGACATTTTTGATGTTGTTGCTTGGGATATTAGAAAATTTTCTGTTAGTGTTGTAGTCAACTGGAGAAGTAAAGAAACACATGTTAGGATAACTACAGTATATGGCTCCCCCTATGAAGAAGGGAAACAAGATTTTATCTCTGAACTGCATGACCTTTTCATTAACTGGGAAGGCCCTGCTATTATTGGAGGTGATTTCAACTTAGTAAGGTCTGTAGAGGATAAGAGTAATGGTAATATAAACTATAGATGGGTAGATAAATTCAATATTTGGATAGAGATGTGGGCTCTGCTGGAAATTAACTTAACTGGCAGGTCCTTTACTTGGTGTAACAACCAAGAGAATAGAGTTATGAGTAGAATTGATAGAATCTTTTGTAATGTTTCTTTTGAAGGGCTTTTTCCCTTGGCTAGTGCTAGGGCTCTGCCTAGAGTTGGTAGTGATCATACTCCTATTATCTGGGAATCTGGAATAGATAAACCACCAAGAAAAAGTAGTTTTAAATTTGAAAAATGGTGGAGTACTAGACCAGATTTTGAAAATGTTGTCATCAAAGCCTGGAATGTGGAGGGAAGATATAGGAATAACATGGACAGATGGCAAGCTAAAGTTAGAGGGTTTAGGAAATCTGCTAAAGGCTGGAGTGCCAATATAGATGCAGAAATTAGGAAGCATAAGAAAGCTCTGATGGAGGAGTATGATATCTTAGATGTGAAAGCTGAAAATCAGATTTTAGAGGATGATGATAGGAGTAGGTTAGATAACATTCTTGGTGAATTAAAATCTTATTGGATAATTGAGGAAATTAAAGCTAAACAAAGAGCTAGGGATAGAGATATCAAAGAGGGGGACAGAAACACTGCTTATTTTCATGCTGTAGCTAACCAGAGGAGGAGGAAAAAGTTGATTAGTGTACTAGATGGTCCAGATGGGCCAGAGACTGAAACCAAAGGGATGTTAAAAATTGCTGTAGATTTTTACAAGGATCTGTTCAAATATGAAAATAGAGCAGAAATTAGGATTAGAGATGATTTCTTCTCAGAGGAGGAAAGAGTTACAGTAGAAGAGAATATGTTGTTAGAACAAGTTTTCTCTATGGAGGAGATTAAGGAAGCAGTCTTTGGGTCCTACTCAGATGGGGCCCCAGGACCTGATGGCCTACCTTTCTTTTTTTACCAGAAATACTGGGTGATAATTAAGGAGGATCTGTTTGGTTTGTTTAATGACTGGTTTGCAAACAAAATGGACATATATAGAATTAATTTCGCTATGATTACTCTTATTCCTAAGGAAGATGATGCTAGGGTTATGAAAAAATTTAGACCCATTAGTTTGCTTAATTGTAGTTTTAAGATCTTTACCAAAGTTTTAACTAATAGAATTTCGAAGATTGTAGATAGGCTGATATCTCCCTGTCAATCAGCCTTTATTAAGGGGAGATATATCTTAGAAAGTGTAGTTACAGCTCATGAAATAGTTCATGAGGTGCATAAGAGTAAATTACCTGGTTTAGTTTTTAAGATTGATTATGAAAAAGCATATGACAAAGTCAATCTTGACTTTTTGTATGAGATTTTGGAAAAAAGGGGTTTTAGCCCCTTTTGGATTAGACTTATTAAACAGGTTACTCAATGTGGATCTGTAGGTGTTAAAATTAATGAGGTAGAAAGTGATTTTTTCCTGACTGGAAAAGGTTTGAGGCAGGGAGATCCCCTGTCCCCAATCCTTTTCAATTTCGTGGTTGATGTTTTTGCTAAGATGTTAGTAAAAGGGACAGATGCTGGTTTAATTAGAGGTTTGTGCCCCAGATTTATTAGAGGAGGTGTGGTGTGTTTACAATATGCTGATGATACACTGCTTTTCTTAGAGGCTGATAAAGATGTAGCGATTAATATGAAATGGATCTTAACCTGTTTTGAACAAATATCAGGCATGAGAATCAATTACCATAAGAGTGAGCTGATCCCAATTAACATATTAGAGGGGGAGCTTGCCTCCTTTTTAGATATTTTTCAATGTGTTAAAGGAGATTTTCCTGTAAAATACTTAGGGATTCCATTACATTTTGATAAGCTTAAGAGAGAAGATCTGCAGCCTTTGGTAGATGCCCTCCTCAAAAGATTAGCTGGTTGGAGAGGGAGACTGCTGTCTTCTGCTGCTAAAAGAGAATTAGTTCAATCTTGTTTAGCTAGTATACCTGTCTATTTGTTATCTTTCTTCAAGTTTCCTAAATGGGCTCTTAAATTGATTAACACTCAATTATCTAACTGCCTATGGAATGATGAAGAAGGGAATCATAAGATCCATCTAGCTAACTGGCCTTCAGTCTGTATGAGGAAAGAGTATGGTGGGCTTGGTATTCCAAATATCCAGGACCTGAACCTATGTCTTTTAGGGTCTTGGGTTAAGAGGTATATACTAGGCGAAAACAAGCTGTGGAGAAAAGTGATTGAGTCAAAATACAACAATAGGAATAGGAATATCCTCTGCTGTCAAAATGCTCACCCATCAACCTTCTGGAAAGGAGTGATGTGGGCAATGAAAGCAGTTAAATTAGGATATAAATGGAATGTAGGAAATGGAAAAACTATTAGATTCTGGGAGGATATTTGGTTTGGTAACTCTCCTCTATCAGTGCAGTTCTGGGAGATCTATGTGATCTCTAATCAACAAACAAAAACGATATCAGAGCTGTGGGATGGGGTTGAGCTTAGATGTGACTTTAGGAGAACGTTTACGGAAGAAATGATGGCTAAATGGGGGGAGATTAGAGGGATAGCTGAATCAATTCATTTCACTGAGGAAGATGACCAGATGATCTGGAAATATGAATCTAATGGTATTTATTCCTCTAAATCCATGTATGCCATTGTTAACTTTAGAGGGGTTAAACCTGTCTTCCTTCCTAGTTTATGGGATTTGAAAATCCCACCCAGGGTGCAGGTGTTCCTTTGGCTTTTCTCGCAAAATAAGATTATGACTAGGGATAATCTCAGGAAGAGAGGGATTCCTAAAAAATTGGAGTGTGAGATGTGCACTGAGATAGAAACTGTCTTCCACTTGTTTTTTGAATGTGTTGTAGCAAAATCTTTATGGGAGGATGTGTTTGCTATTTTTCAGATTAGGATTAGTGATTATATTTCCCTTGCTTCCAAGTGGTTGTGCAATAAAAAATTCCTGCATCTGAATGTGGTTACTTCTGCAGTTTTATGGTGCTTATGGAATAATAGGAATAGTCTGGTTTTTAATAGAAAGACTTGGATTAATATGAAACAGGTGTGGGGGCTGCTGCTGTCCTATCTAAAAACCTGGAAGGTTCCTTTCAAGGACCTGGAAGGAGGAAAGTTGGGAGAATTCACAGAAATGGTGGTGATGAAACTGAGAAGTCCTCTCTGCTTGGACTTCCCAAGATGAGCTGCAATGGCTTTGGGCGGATCGCGGCCTGGGTCCTCGACGCTAAGAGAGACGCGGGGAGGGCGACTCTGAAGTACCTGCAAGCTCATCCGGAGGAGGATGCGACGATTCATGTGGTGGTTTGAGCTCTAGTTGTTTCCCAGGTGCTTAGTAGTAGATGTGGTAGGTTGTTTTGGTGGCTTTTGATGGTGCTGCCTGATGTTGCAGCGCTGGGGGTGATGCCCAGGTTGTAAAAACTTCGGTTTGTAAGAGCTGCTTGCCGGTGTAGTGTTTCCCGGGGCCTTGGGTGCGTTTTGATTTTGTTTGGGAAAGATTTGGTGTGAACATTTGTGGTTTCATGCTTAATGGAACCGGGGATCGTCTCCCTGCTTTTCTAAAAAAAATGACAAGCACACAGCGAAGCGAGAGCGCGAACATGATGCTGAAGAGCTATGTGCCACCCGGTTTTCCTATGAATATGTTTGTGAGGCATTGCATGAGGTTGTGGAATTGACAGGAGACAGACGAAAGCTACCAAGAGAAGCGGACAAAATTGTGAGTGATCGCAGTTCGAACGATTTCTATTTTATTTTGTTGGGTTCAGTTATCGACGGAAACATGCCACTGATTTTAAAATATTACTTATTCCAAAAGAAAATTGTTCTTTGATCAGGCAAAGGCAGTCCTACGGGTGAACCTGCCAATCGAAGAGCACGCAAGCAAAATTTACACTCATTCCATGTTTGAGCAATTTGGTCAAAATCTTTATCGTGCAGGGGCTTGTCGCATTGAGGAAAAGGAGAAAGGTAGAGTTTACTTGGCTAAGCATATGAAACAGGAAAAAAAGAGAGAAGTGGAGCAGGGTTGTTTAGTACAGATTCGTCGCAATGATTTTTTCTTAGAATGTGAATGTGGTCTGTTCGAGCTCATGGTGATATTGTGCTGCCGTTATGTAAAGGTTTGTGACCACTTGATTAATCATTAGTTATGGTTAGTTTTTTAACCTTTGCCTGATGTTTGAAGTAAAAAAAAAAAATTGTTGATGAACAATGCGATCAGGTGATGGACTACCTGGGAGTGGACATGATACCCAAGAGTCATGTGATAAAAAGTGGACCAGGAACGCAAGCGATGTGTTGCCAGACCACCTAGCCGTGTACCAGAATGATAATCGATCCTGCAGGGCTTTCACGTACAGGCATTCTACCTTGTACATGCAAGCCATGGAGCTAGTCAGCCTGGGTAATGCGAGCGTCGAAGTTTTCGAAAGGCTTTCGGAGCTATTTAGGGGTGATATGGTTGTGATGGCTCCATACAATGCTAAAAGAGACGGGTTAGGGCATGATGATAGGCCGGTGCAAACAAATGTTGAAACGACGGAAGGCAGGGAGTCGATCCCATACTTGCCTGCTGATGGAGGGGAGGAGGAGATGGACAATCTGGCCGGGTTGGGAGCACCCCTCAAGATGCGTGGTGCAGGCAGGACGACAACCAGCACGGACAGGCGCCGTATGAACCACCAGCTCCAGGTTTAAGCAAGCGGACCTGATTCTGCACTATATGCAATTGCAGTGGGCACAAGAGAACAACTTGTCCCCAGAGGGGAGATGAGCCGAAGCAACCAAGAAAGCCCAGGAAATGCACGGAATGTGGTGTTACCGGACACAGGAAAAATACCTGCGGTAAGCAGGTAGTAGTTGGTTAGGGGAAATCTTCTGAGAATTGTGCCGGAAAAAATTCCGTATTTATTTGTAGAAAATTTTGTTGGGTCCAAATGATTATGTGTAAAAACAAGAATTGCTATGCGATCTATAGAGCTGTACTGTGTTTGAAAATTAACTGAATTTTGCACCTGGTACTTGACTGAAATTGTGCCTGTTTTCATGTCGTTGTATTTCTCACCAGACTGGTTTATTCTTACGATCATAGAAATCGTGGAGTGGATTTGTTTTTAGACACGGAGTTTACTGTTTTCCATTGCTGGACCAAACCAGGAAGATCAGTTTGAACTGCTCCGGACGATACAGTGGCCGTGAAGGTGAATACATGGACTGCTCTGGTTGGGCTGGACGCAGAGGAGGAAGCCATCGATGGTTTGGAGCTGAGATTGGGGAATCGTGGGCGAAAAGGAGATACGACTGGGAGACTTGGGGCGTTGAGGTGAATAAATGCGCCGACGCCGTCGGTCCAGGGCGCTTGTTCGCGGTACAGGAAAAAAAGTCAAAACTTGTTCCGTTCACATATTGACGGTGGCATGGTACATAATGTCTCTGAACTAGGTGGGACCATGACCTGACACAGCACAGATATACCGCATGAATACCATAGATAATAGAACGGCTGGTGTGGATCACGAGGTAGAAGGATGGTCTAGATAGTGTGTTCATCTGGATGTACCACCCGTTACAGATTTCCGATTTTAGGAAGCTAAATTAGCATTCTAAAACGTCTTATATTAATGGATAGAGGTAGTGGTACGGAAGCCTATAGCGTTGAGCAGGCAAGAGGAGACGGTAAAGGAGTATGTACCTGTGAGGTGGTAATATCACCACATTTGAAAGAGGTGAACAAATAAATAAACCAAACACGTGATCTGCATCTATCGACCCTGAAACCACCGGTGCAGGGCTGCAGGCAGCCAAACAATAGGTGGTCAATTGGCCTCAGGAAACCAAATAAGGTGCACAACGTGGCTCCAACCCTCCCAGAGCCATGTGTCCAAAACGGCTCAAAAAACGTTCGAGCAATAACGCTCTAAATGAAAGACCATTGTGCTTAGGAGGGAAAAACGAGACTAGCAAGTCCTTATACATTACTAATAACAATATATGTGCCACTTAAAAAACCAATATATGTTGATTATTGTTACTGTCCAATCTCTCGAACCAAATATATAGGATAATACACTTTCCTGGCGAACAAAACATCATCTGACAGAGAAAGGGCACATATCAGCAAACAACAGTTTTGCTACATGACATATTACAAAGTAGACATTTATGTACAGATCTCACACCATCTATCCACGGTTGGAAACTATCATATATTCGAGCAGTTTATGTGAGTGCGCTACGCAGGTACAGCAAAGCTTGGCTCAGTCCAGCGAGTTGGATCAACAACAAGGCATGGATCATCCTTCTTGAACTCAGCTACCTGCAATGATCAGAGAAAAATGGATTAAACCTACGAGCAAAAGCTCAAGAAAACAAAGAGGTAAGACAGGATATGCCAAAACCTTTTCTCCGCAGCTGGGGCAGTAATGATATTTGTGCCAGAGGCAATCCATGGAAGGGCACAGGAAGCAGACGCCCAGCATGAATGGCATCATGCAAGCCACAACTGACGCAAGACTCAGCTTCGACCTGCTCAGTGTGTAATAAAAAGGATTAGCATCAGTGATTTCCATTTCAATTGGACCATTAAATTCACCTATTGATTTGGACCCTGTGCTACCGGTATTGAAACACAAATTAGGTCATTGAAATGCCACCGCAAAACCACTTACAACTGGAAGAAAAGCATGAAGAGCTCAAGTTTGATGCTAATAACAGGTATTTGGATAGTGAATTCATTTCATTATCAAAAGATTATAAGGGCCCATTTGGAAGAGAAGCATTGGGTCCACTCCCATCTTCCCCATCTAGTCTCCGGCTTACGCTTAACCACTGTTGCCCCATCCGCTCCCCCCCCCCCCCCCCCCCCCCCCTCATCCCCACTGGATCAGCTTCCAAACACATGTCCAAGGTATGCATGCCGTCCGCTCTCAAACCCAAGTTTCACCGCCGATGGCATCTCCCATATTTCTCATCTTGTTCTTGGTCATGTGTTCAGTGTACCATCAGTTTGGTGTTTGGACAGTAAGATGGAATCTGTGTGGAGTAACAGACCCAAAAAGCTTTGGATAGTCTAGAAGAAACAGGGAAACACATCCTGCTACGTTTGATCTTGTTTGTCTAATGTTCATTGCTGGAGAAAATTGCTTGCTATTCACTCCTATTTTTGTAGAATCATAAGATTTGGAGGGCATATGCAGCAAATATTTGGTTGTTTGTTGATCGAGTTGCATTATTCCAGTGGATGCCGTGTTTTAGTTGATCGGGTTGCATGTTTTCATTACCTTCTGTCCAAACAATAGATTACAACCCAAAAAAAATCCGTTGTATTGAAGGGTTTTCCTCAGGGCCAGCAAAATACACATGTCACGGGCTCCTTTGATTCATGGGATTTTTATAGGAACTGTGTAGGATTGAGATCCTATGAAAAATTTCCTACAGAAGCTGTTTGATTCATAGGATCATATCCCATAGGAATCTTGTACTGTAAAATCCATAGGACCAAAGCATTACGTAAGACCTCATGGAAAATTCCTTCACTACAATCAAAGAGATTCCTCTTCCCATAAGATTCAAGTAGACATCACATTCCAATCCTATAAATTTCCTATTCCTGTACATTTCCTATCCTATGAATCAAAGGAGCCCTACGGGACTAAGGAATATTGCATTACTATCTCCTTCACCCATTCACACTTCAGCGCACAAAACTACGAGAATGGTTATCAGAAAAAAATATACATGTATAACAGACAAGCCAGACTGATCAATAACAAAATATTGTTCATCTACAAAGATACAGAAGTACTCCATGGCTCATCTCATGGTTGGATTTGAGGTAGCAGTGGCTAAAATCAAGCAATGCGGACAGAAAATCAGATACTGCCTGGAAATAATACTAAGCCGGGCTTTTAAACATAGAATAATACTCATTTTTAGTTGTCCAGTTATCAAAATCCTAAGACTGCACACACTCATGGCTTTCCCAAACAGGTGTTTTCGGCGTTGATCAGATAACTGACACTAGGAAATGTGGATTAAACTACCAGAAGCTATCATAATTAAAAGACAACACGCTCATGGCATTCCCAAACAGGTGTTTTTGGCGCTGAGATAACTGGCACTAGGAAATGCGAATAGAACTACCAGAAGCTATCGGGCTAACAGTAGTACTTGCCAGGTCTTTGCATAACAGATAAACTCTAGATTCAGGTTTGGTTTAATAATTACTAAAGAATCATTAGATTCTAGTCTTTCGAACATTTCCTCTACTAGCATTCCCAAAACATATCCACCCTACAGGATACTTGACAACAAATAATACACAAACATTAGATGTCATGGTATATGTTTTAAGGCTAATACAATATGAGTTTAATAACATATAATGGTTAGTTTCTACATGGACTCTAAGTATCACCAGAACGCCATCTTTGTTCTTACTAAAATAAGATATAATATTAGATATCTCGTACATGATCGTATATGACTACCAAACATGTAAAAATAGTAACGCTGATGATGGAATCCGCAGCTTGTATTAGAAATTAGAATGCCTCTACAAATGCATACAATAGATTATCATTGAGCCTGTATATAGATGCCAATTACCATAGAGCTAAGCGAGGGACCAGCTCAGGATCAAAGGCGCTTCCTCCTTGTTGCACCACAAGAGGAATCGGTGCACCCATCAAACGCTAGTAATTCACTTCCTCCTTGATTAACTGAGAAAGGGCGCCAATGGTAGGTTCCTTTTTGGTGAAGATACGATGGTTAGAATAGTCGCCCCAACAACAGTTCCTCTTTCCAGCCAAGGCATACGCAACAACAATTCGCTTCCAAGCAACCATCATCTTTAATTTTCAAGCCTATCTGTCAGAATAACACCACCATTCTCCATTCTTTCAATCGAATCAGTCTAGTCCATCTGAACGCACGAAGGAAGAAGGCAAAGCTAAAACTAATTTGGTCAGCATTTGAAGGTTAATTAACATCGCAACGTTGAACTTTTCGGTTCAATCAATCTACAAATAACTACGATTTCATCCCTCGCAACTCAAATCGCACCTAGACCCCATAATTAAAGGTCATAGATTTCCCCTACTAACGGCGCAATATAACACGGGAGAAAACAAGGAAAGGCGAAGGAGGGGAGATTACGGCCTCACCGGACGGAGGAGACGGCAGCATCGCCGCAGGACTGGCAGTGGAAGGGGGCGGGCGTGTCGCGGAACATGGTCTGCTGCAGGGGGATCCCCTTGGGCGCGCCGGCGTATATCGCGTTCGACGGCAGCCTCCCTGCGGCGTAGGGGTCTGGCGCGTAGTAGTAGCGACCCTGGACCTCCACCGGGTTGTACGGGATGCCCAGCGCTGGCTCTTCGCCGGTGGTCGCGGAAGCCTTGGTCGCCATTGTCTTCGCCGGCGGCCGGGAGATCTGGGGTGGATGGTTGGCGGTCGCCGGTCGTGGTTCAGAGTTGTGAGTCGTATGAAAGCCGCGTTAGGCCTCGTTTGGTAAAGCTTAAAAGAGGTTTTCCGCTGTCAAGAGGGATATGCTAGGGCGTGTTTATAGGTGGAGCAAGCCGGACCAAGTCCGCTCGACGCAAGAGGTTTGCTTTCACTAAGTACTTATCTTAATCTTATAACCTTTTATAATATATATATATATCTATACCTAATAATAAAAGCAATAAACCTTCTTCCGGTCCGTCATTAAATTTACCGTTTTGCCTTCCCACCAAACCTCATATTACTGCAAAATTGCCACTATACCGTTTCGTTCTTTTATTTCTACTCTCCCCGACCGAACGCCTCGCCCTTCTGGCTTCTGCCCGAGTCAACGCCGCCTGGGCGCCGGGCGCCCCCGTCACCGCCGGCCCACCCACCAACCCTGCAAAACCACAACTCAAACCCACGCAGCAGAGCACCTGCGTACAGACCTCCACGAACCCGGCCGCTGCTGGCGCCGTGCCCAGCCGCGTCGACTTCCTTCCGGCAACCTCCCTCGGCAGCGTGGCGCCTTTCCTTCGATCCGGCCTCTCTCTCACCCCTTCGTGGCTGGGATTGGAGCCTTCGTGGCTTGGCAGGTGTCATGCCCGGAGCGGAGTCGCCATGCCTGGGTGAGGATGTCGCCCGTGTGGTTTGGAGCTCCACCGCCTTCACTCCCTCCCCTCCCCGTTCCTCCATCTCACATGGTTCGGAGCTCATCCACCTCACTCCCTTCCCGTATTGTTCCTCCCTCTCAGATCTGGATTTGATCATATTTTGGTCTTCCCTTTTTTGTGTTTTTGTTTGGGATGAACCGATGAACGGAGGGATAGACAAACAGCTCCGACGGCATGGAGTATACACAAGTAGCTTCTACTTCTTCCGCCACGGCCACCGTCTGAAGGAGCCGGAGCAGCAGCAAGAGGATTACTCCGGTACACCCTCCCCTCAGATCTGAAACAAATCACGAGGAAGAGGAATTCCACGAGCCTGCCAGCGGACAACGACAAGGCTGTTGAAGACTGAAGTCTACCAGAGCAAGGAAGGGATTGGGAGACTTTGTTCCATATGCCGACACTCGAAGCAAAGCTACAGGCTTGGTGCATGCCACTCATGCTCGCCATGTGCTCTGAGATACTCCCGTGCAATATACTCCTACAAAACAAATGCATCATCTAAAGATTTCATCTTTGGAGGCCTACAAAGATGTCAGAAGTCAAAACTTACTGCTATGTGATGAGGCAACCTAATTTCAGAAAATTGCATCAGCAGCAGCATTCCAACTGTATGCTGATTCCGAAATGTATGGTATCTCGATGACAATTTCCGAATCAAGTAATAGTACCGCAACGGAATCTTATGAGCAGTATATTCCATGGATGTTGTTACTTCCTCCGTCCTAAAAAGGATGTCACAGATTTTTCCATTCATGAATGTATCTATATGTAAAACACGTCCAGATACACTCGTGAATGGAAAAAGTTATGACATCCTTTTTGGGACGGAGGGAGTACATCTTTTTTTCTACGGTGATGGATCTTGCGGAACAAATGGTATTTAGACTTTTTTTCCATAGTTCACTGTCTACATATTTATCGTACTAATAATAGTCATACTGTCCATATCATAAAGTGCAGTTTTTAGTTAGCAATAGCACTTTGTACTTTGGCCAATTGATTTCAGTAGATCCTCTATTCGTACAATATGTGCGAAAATGTGCATCAAAACACTTTGCAAATATGTACTAAAGAAGCTTGCCTCGGCCGCTCCATACCCATCATTCTCACAAGGAATGTCTTAGGTCCATGGTAAAGTACCAGAGAGGAAAACAAAAGCTCGGCACATTGTAAATTGCACCGACCTACAAGATCTGATGGCTCCCCGCTTCGACAACCTCATTCTTCACCGATCAGTTCAAGAGTTGTTGCTGGACTTCTTATGAGGAGGTTGTGATGGTTTGGCGGTGGCGGCACAAGTGGAGCTGGCGGTGGTGGAACCGGTGGAGATAAATGAAAAAAGAATAATATGAAAAAGTGAAATAAGGCTACGGTTATACAGGTCAATCAACTTTGGGTCAAGTTTGGATCGATGTTTTTTCTCTCCCGATGCAACGCACGGGCATGTATGCTAGTAATAATATAAAAGAAGAGTTGCTTCTCCCAAAATTTTCGTCCAACTTTATTTATACCCCTATTGTTCAGCCGAAATTACAAGGATTGCCACCGCCTATGTGAAATAACGGTTCGTTTCGTCCAAACTAAACAGGTCGAAATGTTTTTTTCACACGACCATATCCTCTCCTCTCTCTCCCGTCTCCAGTCTTTCTTCCAGAAACGCGATTTCTCTGAACCAAAGGAGATAAGGTCGGCGGCAGCCTCAGCTCCAGCACGTAGACTCGCGATGAGGTCGACGGCCATGGGCGAAGCACGTCGACTTCTTCCCCAAGTCGTGCGCCGGATATCGAGCCTGTTGGAGAAGCCGCACTCGGCCACCATCACCGAGGCAGTCCTAGGGCCGGCGTCGGCATGGGCGACGAGCGGGTGACCCAGCTGGTGCTCTTTGTCCGCTGCCTATTTTTCTGCCCTAGAAACAGTATCGGACTAGATGAGGGTGCCTGCTCAAGACGACCGCTAGCTCGCGCCGGAGACTGCGCAGGACGAGCGCGACGTTCGCGAAGCCGACAACCTCTTTCACACCAGAGGCTTGCGCAGGAGGAACGCGAGCATGACGTCCGCTAATCCGGCAGGCACCGGCCTCACCTCCGGTTGCCGATGCGGCGCCAGACAGAGGAGCCAAGGCCTCGAGCCAAGGAAAGAGATGAGATCGAGTCCCATAACAATTCCGCGAATGGCAGCGATAATTACATATGCGAACTCTGGCGGCCGGAAAAGGAGGCGGCATGGAGTGAGGCCCGGCGGCCTCCACCCAATCTCAAGGTCGTGCGGCCTCCGGAAGGAGGCGGCGTCCCGGCGGGATGGGACATGACATTGTGGAGTCCGGCGAGAAGCCGACCACTCTCTCCAATTCGAAAACAGCAACGACGATTCGCAGCTCCCAACGAGCTCCTGCCTTGGTCTGCCAAGTTTTCTGATGCACTCAATTTGGTACAGATAGCTCGCTGGAAGAGAAAGGGGATGTTCAGGTCGCCCGATTCTTGTGCAAAAAAATTCATATAAAAAAGTCACCCTGTTGCTACAGCCCTACAGCCAAGTACTCCCTCCGTTCTAAATTAGTTGTTTTCCATTTGCCAAAAAATGGATGTATTTAGACATGTTATAAGTATAGATACATCCACTTTTTGGCAAATGGAAGACAACTAATTTGAAAAGGAGGGAGTAGCTGGGATGGAACGGGATTTTTTGGTGGCTATTTTGTAGAGACGGTTGTACTACTAGCTGGTAGCATTAAAACATTGACCAAGTTACACGTAGAGAGAGACTTCTCGATTCTCATGGATCAGCAGCACGCCAGCAGTCCAACACGTACAACACAAGCAAATGAACACAAAATGTTTGGGCAAAATGCATATTTGTACAGATTTCACACGGATGTTAAAAGCAAATATGTATTGTTGGATTCGAAATTTTTTTTGTTCAGTGTTCTTGGATTTTTTGGGCGTCGGGTGACGAGCTCCGCTGAAGCATATCTACTGTGAGGCCATCAAGCCCATCATTGGTACGCAAATAACGGAAGCGTGCACGATGAAAAGCATCGGAGGAACAGGTAACCTAAAAACTTGTGGCTACCATTAGGTCAGTCTCTCTATCACAATCTTATTTTCACAAGTTCTGGCTACTGAGTTTTGTCTTATCAATTAAGGAAAAACTCTAAAGATGGATGCACTTTTTTCATTGTGCATATAAAATAAAGATGGTGTACGTAATTAGTCCGTTTCAGTGTAAGATGTGTCAGTTTGGTCAAGGCACAAGTAGCACGGGGCATTTAATCGATCACCACATCCCTCTCACCATTTAAAATGTCTGGTTTCTTAGTTGAGAAACATATAACGCCGGTTGGTTTCTTAGGGCATGTGCTATGCTGGGCGCTTGTTTAGGCGCTTAAGTTGAAAAGAATCAGGCAATAAATCCTAGCGTCCAAGCAAGAGCTTGGAGCTCCAACGGGCACCTACCTTTCGAGCGCTTGTTTGTCCAACTAATTCAGCCCGATATTCACGCCACAAGTCAAAAAATAGCTAAGCGCCACAGTTTGCGCCGACGCCAGCAAATAAGCGCCGCTTGCCTGGGATTTTACGACGCAACTGCTCCAAGGCTGGGAATGAAATCCTGGCGTCCCTAACTAAGCGCCCGCGCTGTACGTGCTCTTAGTTGAGAAACATATAACGCCGGGATTCTAGGTTGCAATTTTTTTATAGTTTCAACTATATCAAATGATGTTGTAGCGGATGATTGAAACGGATGCAAAATATCTCCATCCTGAATCCTCCCCCGATGATTCTTCCATCTTCGTCTACTCTCAATCCTAAGAGAGGCGATGGCTTTTGCGAAGTGGGGTTAGGTAGCAATGAGGGCGTATGGCTCTACTGGTGCTCATGTACCAGCTGTCTGGCTAAATCGGCGAGTGGAGAAGGAATTGGATGCGCCTAAGGTTGAAGCTTGGTTGGTCGTACCATTGAGAACTTATTTTTTGCTCCTCCGCAATGTAGATTTTTCTATCTCCCATTGCAACGCACGGGCATGTTTGCTAGTATATCTAAACTATAACTAGCTAAATGCCCGTACGTTGCTATGGGTGGACAAATGTTTCTCACACGTTTCTGAAAGAGCTAAATTTTGATTATTGATTGCAAATGATGACCGAAACAAACTTTCTTACATTCAAATTAAACATGTTTAGTCCCTAGCTGTATATATAAGTTTATTTTCTCCCCGCACATGTTATGTAGGTTTTTTCTTACAACACATATAAATCTTAACATATTTAAAAATCCTCATTGTTTGTAGGATATACAAATGAAGACACTTATTTAATGAACAATTCAGCAATACCACAATCCATGCATCCAAAGGCAAGAGCGTGTAGTTTGGTTATGTTATATAGAGATTGTCCATAGTGACTTCATCCACAAGTTGGAAAAGGAAGAAATTGAACAAACAATAAATCCGATAAAAAAATCCCAAGTTTGATTTCCCTTGAATTTCTGTATTTTTTATTATTCTCTTAATTTTTTGTTTGACTTTTCGTGAAATGAGATAATTATTTTCAGAAAAATTACATCTTTTTTTTTATTTTCAATATTTGTACCTGATTATTTTGTATTGTTCGTGTATCCGTCCCTAGTTTTCTACATAAGTGTTAAGTGACCTTGAAAATAATTTAATATACTGAATTTATAGAGACAGATCGTCATAACTCTGACAACACGTCTTAGTGGCACAAACATTTGACTACTCTTTGTCCAGTACTTGATTAACTGACTCTGTTTATCTAGCATTTTACCACTTGAAGGCACAGTAATATCTCCTATTCGTACTTGCCACACAAATCTTACTGGAACCAAATTGCACTAACTTGCAGGTCTAGTTACCTGCTGCGATGCAGTATGAAACTGCAGCTGTCTATTCCATACGTGGCTGCATCACACCCTGCGGGCAGGCCACATACAATCTCTTCAAGGCATCAGTGCTGCTCGGCAGCACGGTTTTCTACCCCCCAACCGCTAGAGCCATGGGCGGTAAGCGAACTGAAGCGCACCAGGAGCAGGCGTACTCATCAGTCATCACCGATCCTAGGAGCAAGACGTCGGCGAGCACCTGGGGGTGGACAGGACCTCGTCACGTCGAGCCATAGGCCCACAGCCAGGGATGGGATAGAGCTGTGAGTGGCACATGGAGGCGCTAGACAGGGAATACCGTGCTTTTGGACCAGGGCACCGTGAGGGGAGTCGTCGGAGGTAGAGGTGCGTGGCCGGCGGTGCGCAAGGCCGGGGCATGTCCGGCAGCGATCGGGGGTCTAGTCTGGCTGTGCGGGCGCAGGGTCGGCGGAGTGCACCGATCTCATCCTAGGTCGCGTACGGTTGAGCAGATGGTACGTGGGCGCCCAGCTCGACGCGATCAAACAGTGCACTGTATGATCGGTGTGGCGTACCGATCGTGCTGCGATGGGATGCTCATGCAAGGAAAATCGATCTACAACTCGTGTACGACACGGACACATACGCTTGTTGACTCACGCACATCACATCAAATCAACTCTTTTACTACACGGATTGACGGTTCGTTTAGGAGACCATCTTTAATCTGAACCATTATAATTTCTAGAGAGTAGATCAACGGTGGAGGTATCGCGACCTACCGTACTTGCAATAGGTGATGGTTCAACGGTAATGATACATATCTAATTTACCTTTTCATGTAGCACACCAGGCTTCTAACTAAGTAATGGTTACACCCACCTTTCCAAATTTATTGAAGCTCTTGATTTTTCCTAAATCGAACTATTTTAATTTTAATCAAATTTATAGAAAAATATCTCAACATCTACAGCACCAAATTAGTTTACTTAGATTTGCAATACAATATATATTCATACTATAATTTGACGTTGCCGATATTGACGCATTTTTCTATAATTCCGGTCAAACATACAGAAGTTTGACTTAGGACAAACCCAAAACTTCAATTGATCTCAAGGGCCATAATGTTTAATGATGTTACAATATAGATGTGTACCAGTTAATATTGGCTGTTAGATTATAAGGAACACGCTGTCCAAATAAATTTGAAGATACTATAAAAGAGCTCAAATCCTACTACCGATTCATGTGTTGTGTTTCAAGAAGATAACCGAGCATACCATTACAATTCTACGCAAATACCAGAAACATACAACGCATGCGCCACAACGACAGTGGCTCGTATATTATGGATAAGGTACTACTTAACAGGTGATTAGGCCGACCACATTTATTTTATGTGCAGTGCTCTTTTAGTATCCAAAAGATAAGCTACATACAGTACAATTTACAAAGGAGAAGAGAACACACGCAAAATTCTCCGATGTAGATATGTTGGACATACCACAAAGAGGACTTCAGATGATCATTGTGAACTTCTCGAGATACTCGTCATGGATGATCAGTCCCATGCACATTGTAATCACCGATCAAAAAGACAAATGACCAAGAGGTCCGGCCAAGTCATCTTCCTGATCCTCCTCATCACTGTCACCAGATCCATGGATGGGGTGAGTACCATGGTTGGGGAAAAGAAGTGGGATAGTATTCAGCGAGAGTGTCTCGATATATGTCTCATGCTCATAGTCATTGGTTGGGTCCTTGGGTAGCTTCACATCTTTAAGCCCTGCACACTTTGCTCGCAGTTCTGCATCAATGTTGATGTTGAAACACTGACGCAAATCAAGGGACTCAAGGTTGTCGCAGTTGTCAAGGATGGCAGCAAGTGCATTGCTGCGGAGCCGATTGGCGAAGAGCTGAAGGTGGCGTAGCTCAGGCATGCTGCTGGCTATGTCCAAGGCACGGTGGTTGTCATAATATTCATCACACTGAATATTGACCACTGGTTGTTCAGCCGCAGTCGCTTCAGCTGTGGGAATGCTTGACCAACGGCCTTCATTGAAATATGGATGGAGCAGGTAGTAAGCTCTAGTTCCTCAAGATGTGGGGATCTCTTGCCAACAGCAACCAAGCCTTTGTCTGAGACTTTCATGCAGTTAACTAGCCGAAGGCTTTTCAAACCATTAGTTCTGCAAATTATAGCACTTCAGTTAGATAAAAGAGCATTGATTAACAACCTGACAGCAAGAACACCTGGTAAGATATCATATAGGTTCCCTAAAGACATAGTATATATTCCTTGAAATGCTCACAGCAGCTGAGAAAAAAAAAAAACTTAAGACATTCATCAGATAGGCAACTAGAACAGCATCTAGGAACAAGTCATAACACCACAGCACCATTAGCTAGTTCCATGGCTATTCAGTTCACTGGTGAAGGTGTTGACAATATTACGTTGGCCGCCACTGCCTAGTGATGCATTCGTATAATATTGAACTTAACTGTAACTACATGAAGGTAATACAGATAACATGTTGCCCATTGATGTAATCATGTATTTACAATGATAGAAAAACATTCTGGCATGAGTATGACGCCAACAAAACACCATGATAGTCAGTAAAACTTGCAGGAACATCTATCTCTATTTGTCCGCTACACAAAATAATGTCGCACTAACCAGAATATATTCAACTCCCGTCTTCTAAAAAAAAGAACAACACTTAACTACCTAAAGTTTCCCAAAACCTGTTTCGTAAACACTAAATTCTCATCCTTAAAATCCCAACATTCACAGAAGGCACCACATTCACAAAAACAATATTTCACACTTGTGGACCGGCGGGGGTTTGCGGCTCTTGCACGGGGTTGACTTGTCGGTCCTGGCGGTACAATCGATTTTTCACCAGGGCAATAGTCTCGGAAAGTGATGCAGCAACAGACTCAGGTGGGGTTGTGGTTCAGCAAGGCAAGGGCAGCGTTCTTTTGCTGGAAGTGGCGGCGTTTTCAAGTCCAGCACGGTCGGATGGGGTTGGTCTTGCTGGTATGTCAATGCAGGGCCCGGCTGTTAGTGCACTGGCCACAAACTGCGGGAAGTTGTCCTCTGCAGCACTGTGATCATGAGTTTTCACATCGTAGCATCACACAAAAGTATGGCACCCAGCACCTTCCATCCTAACAACAAGATCAGGATCCACCCAAAAAGAGCACGATCAGAAATTCAGAGCACCGAGCACACGTAGCATCACAGGCTTAAGGCCTAAAACAAATCCTAGAACCCCATAAATTCTCAGTGGGAACAAGCCTCCGATCCACAGCGACTAATCTTTCCCAAATCCTAGAAAGAAGCAAAGGCGGGTGGGTCACAACTCGCTACCTCTTGGCGATGTAGAGGAGCAGCCTATCATTGACGAAGAAATCGGCGGCGAAATGCTCGAGGCGGCCGCCGGCGCGGTCGACGGCAGCGCACGCCATGGCTACCATGTCGATGGTGGGGTCGAAGCAGTCGGAGAGGTCCACGCGGCGCCAGAGGTCGGGCTCGCCCGTTGCGACGCGGAGCCAGTTGCGGCACACGACGGCGGTGCCCAGGAGCACCTCCGACGCGCCCAGCCGCTTGAACACTGTAAGGAGAGCATCGTCAGGGAGCCCGGCCCAGTCCGGCGTCGGCGTCGCCGGCGGCGGCGGGGTTGCCATGTCGATCTGGGCTAGGGATTTCGGAAGCTTCCTGTGCGGTGTGAGAGGCAAGTGGTCGCAGTCGCAGATCGCAGTGGTAGCGCATACAGGCCACTTCTTTTCAGCTTCTGGTCCGGCTTCGAGGCCCTGGAACTATAGGTGGCCAAACGGGCCGGCACGGCCCGGCACGTGCGCGGCACGGCCCGTTGGGCACGATTAGAATCGTGCCGCGTCTGGGCCGGCCCACGTGGCGCGGCCTGACCTCCGGCACGGCCCGGGAGGCACGCCGACGGCCCGTTAGGCACGGTTAGCCCGTCGGGCACGGCCCATTTAGCGTAAATATGGCCAAAAATTGAAAAAATAAATAAAAATAGGTAAAAAATAAAAATAAATAAAAAAACCTAATCGTGCCATGCCGGGCCGGCCCACGGGCCTCGACCGGGAGCTGGGCACGACACGGAGCGGGCCCGTGCCGGGGCACGGCCCGTTAAGATTCGTGCCGGGCCGTGCCCGTGCCGTGCTTTAAGAAGCGTGCCTCGGGCCGGCATGCTGGGCCCGACCCGTTTGGCCACCTATACCTGGAACCGTTGACCCCACAAGAATAGCAGGCCTCCAAACTCCAAAAGTGTCCCCATCCGGCTGACCTGAAAGCATCTAAAGAGAACATCCTTGCCCGTGTTGGGGCTGTTCTCAGCGATTTCGGAATTATGACCGTCCGATCGAGCTGCCTCGCGATCTCAGCCGCACGCTGCCACTCCCGTTTTGCACAAAACTAGCAGAAACCCTAGACGCCTTCCCTCACACCCGTACGCAGCCGCCACCCTCCCGTGTCTCGCCTCTCCTCCAGCCGCATCCTCTCCCCATCGTCGACCTCATCCCCTCCTCCATAATCGCCTCTCCAATCAGCATGACGGACACGAGCTACAGGGACAGCCGTCCGTGACGCCGTCGCCATCGTCCCTGGCACAGAGGAGTGCGCCGCAGAGAGTGCCGTTCACGACGCCGTCGCCGGCTCTGACCCCTTTTCGTGGCGCGGCGCCATCCTCCTCGGCACTCAACGGGAGGAGCATGGGTCGTCGCTCGTGCCGCTAATGTGCTGGCCATTCTCTGCTTCCTGGAGCCCAATAGCGCCGTTGGTAGGTCGCCTCTCCATCCTTCCCGGCGCGAGCTTTGTTAGACTCAAGGTGCAACAGCCTGGTACGTAACCTCCCCATCCTCCGTGGGACGAGGAGCGCAGATGCACCGCTCGAGGGCGCCGAGAGACTCCGCTGACGGTGGCGAGCCTCGATTTCTGCCTCCAGCCCCAATCCAGACCTCCACCTCCTTCATCCCCCACCCTCTCTATCCATGGCGCTGTTACTGTCGTCCTCGGCATCAAGCTGGTAAGGAGGAGCACGGGAATGCGCTGTTGTTGTGCTTTCCCCCTCCCCCTCTCCCTGGCGCAGGAGAAGCACGACCTTCACCACAAACGACGAGATCGAGCTGAGGCGAACTGCCGCTGATTCTCCCTTTCCCTACTGTAGTACTCTTGTCATCCTCGAGCTCATATTGCTGCTCTCCTCCATCCCATAACCTACTTTTTTATGCTGAACATATTACTGTGGTATGTGTACTGGTGACGGTAGTGGTAAACCTTCCGGCTTTCTTTTGCTTTTAGATATCCCTGAAGGGTCATGTATCCAGATTTAGGACATGCCCATTGTTCATTTTTCCAGGTTGTTCATGATGCAATAGTTGATTCAGAACCTATCAGTGTGCCTCCAGGTCTGCCAATTGACATAAGGTATATAATACCTAATTATTTAGACTCCCATGTAGGCTAAAATCTCAAGAAAGATTTTAAAATATATGTGATGTTTTCTTAGGCATGCTTACTGATATGAAAACGAACGGCTGAAATGTCATGCCATCTATTTTGTTGGAGCTCATTTTGCATATTAGATACACTGTCCAGTTTTGAGATTTGTTAAATCAGTTAGCACAAATCTTGCAAAACATGAACACTGAGAGCGTATGTATTTGTTGGGTTTATAATCTGTTGTTTGGTTATAAAGAGCTTTGTAATCTGTAGTACGCAAATAACATGTCCACTAGCTTTGGTCAATATACGAAAGTTTGCTTTGTCCATAGTTGATCGATAAATTTTTGTTTGACTCTAAATTTTATCTTTTTGAGCTACCAACACACATGATTTACCACGAGGCTGCATCTTTCAATGGCCGCCCCAAGCCTAGGTGACTTTTTTTATCCTTTTGATTTAGGGAACTGCTAGGCGTTCCCCGGGGGCTCAAAATTTTCCAGCCCCCGGGTCCTACTGCTGACACGTGTCCAATTCTGGGTTCCAAATCCCGCTTTTGCTCCTATGAAGCAAAAAACGGTTCATTGAAATAAGATTTTCGTACTATTGTAGCAATTCCCAAAATCCCCCAAAAATCCCGCTTTTGCTCCTATGAAGCAAAAAACGATTCGATTGAAATAAGAATTTTGTGCTATTATAGCAATTTTCAATTTTCATTCAGATACCGCAATTGCTCCTATGAGACCTCGTAGCAAACAATTTATGCTATTGTAGCAAAACTACAAGACGGTTGTAGCAAAAAAATAAATTGTGCTATTGTAGCAAAACCGACTTCGCCGGAGACATCGCCGGAGACCTCGTAGCAAAAAATTTACCCTATTATAGCAAAACCACAAAACGGTGGTAGCAGAAAAACCGACGTCACCGGAGCCGGAGGCCTCGCCGGAGACTCTCGCCGGAGACCTTGTAGCAAAAACTTATTATATTATAGCAAAGCACAAGAACTATTGTAGCAAAAAAAAATCGGTTGTAGCAAAATTTTGTTCATATTGATTATTGAACACAACCACATGACGAGGGGGCACCGTCGTGCCATAGCAGCTAGTCGAGGAGAAGAGGTCGAGCTCGCTCGGGGCCTCGCCGGGCGGAGGGAGACGGGCGATGGGAGCAGTCTCACGACGACGGAGGCGTGCAGGGGAGCGGCGCGCTGGGAGCCGTCCCACGACGAGTGCTCGTCGGAGCAGGGAGGAGGACGGTGCGAGGCCAGAGCATATGGCGACGAGCTCGGCAGAGGAGGACTTGGGGAGAGACGGGGAGGCGTCGCCGTCCGCGTGGGCGTGTGAGGAAACAGGCGACGGCTTCATGCTCGTCCGTGCGACCGCTGAGGCGCGGCGAAGAGAGGAGGATCCAGGCGAGCACGGCCGCGGGTCGCCGGTGTGCCCAGACGAAAGCCGGTCGAGAGGAGCCATGGCGGCAGCGCGCTGGGAGACGCCGGTGCGGTTGCCAGATCTCGAAAGGGATGGTCACTGAATGAACATGGGTGGGCCCCATCGTGTCTATTCATTTTTCTTCCGTTCGTAAGGGACGCGTGGCGTCCTGGATAGGAGGACGTTGCGAGACAGCGATCCCCGGAGGTACGCTAGCATTTCCCTTTGATTTATTAATCTCCAACTCTCCACTTAGTAAGCCAGGGATCAGCTTCACTTTCATGTTTTCCTCCATTCATGAACCTCAAGAACTCGGGAGAGCATAGTCAAGCCCACTGCATTCAACTGATGCCTCTCCGCACTCTCTCCTCGATCCAGCTGGTCAGGTTCTTTATCTATACCCAATGGTTTATGGCATCCGGTTATGATTAGTGTGTGTCGGATTTGGGAGCTCCAGATTGGTTACTTTATGGGGACATGAATTTCATCCCTAAAGATAAAAATTAAGAGACGACAATATGTTGATCTATCCTTTGCCTCCTCTATTTGATTGGGTTGCATTGCAGGATAATTATTATTCAGAGATAGTTGTACCTATGCTCCTTTTTTAGCTTGTGTTCTTACTTTCAGGTTACATTTTTTAGTTTGTGTTCTTACTTTCACACTACTAGGGAATGCTTATCGCTGGCGGCCAGAATTAGGCTATCCCCGACGGTTTGCAAACCGCCGGCGACCACCTCGCCGGTGGTAATACCTTACCGCCGGCGGTTGCAAACCGCCAGGGGTAAGCCTGGTTAGCGCCGGCGGTTTATGCCAACCGCCGGGGATAAGCCAGTTTACCACCCCGGCGGTTTTGCTAAAACCGCCGGGGTAATATTTACCGCCGGCACTTTCCAATCGCCGGGGGTAATATTTACCGCCGGCGGTTTTAGCAAAACCGCCGGTGATAATTCTTTTAGGATTTAAAAAAAAAATCACATGGGCTCCATCACATACATTTCCACGTGATACTCCAGAACTCACATTGTTCTGATTCCAAAACATGTCTAGCAGCAGTGTATATTTGATTTTACAAGCAAACCGTAATTCTCAGCTAAAAAATTAACTATGCACAGATCTGGAATTTGTAGCAGACACAGGCTGCAAATGCTAATCATAATCTCAGCATATATGCAGGAAATACACACGTTGGCACACGAGACAAAAATGCCAAAGAGAGATCATACATCGAAATGAACGTCAATTTGATTGGGAATTACATCCTGCAGGCAAACCGTACCATCCGTCCGCCATACAATATGCTTGATAACTCATAAACTCACTGGGACGTACATCATCATTCAAAAAGAACACGGTCATCTTAAAATACCAAAGGACCAAGTGGTGGAAATATACTTTTAAGCGAAGTAATTTTCCATAAGAAACACGCGTGATGGATGAACCATTTCATATGACAGGTTGTATGTACCTTTGACATGAGAAGTAATAATACATCCCAGCAAAGACATATCTTGAGCTTTTGCAAATATGCCCCTTAATCCTGGGCATCTCGTTGTCACAAAAACAACGTTAAAACTAACCTGCATAAAGACAAAAGCATATAGCTCAGATGTGATGGAAATACAGATCAACCAATCACCAGAACCACAAACCATAAATCTATTGACACCCATCTGGGATTGTCAAGGTAAATGCACCAACTGATAATTATCTACCAGAGCCATTATAACTTGCAGCGCATAAATTAATATGCCACAAGCACTAAGTTAGATAAAAACAGGGCACAAGTATTTAAATTAGCTCAAGCACTAAAATCCTAAGAATCATCAGAAATGTATCTCAACATGGATAAACAAGTCGTGTAACTCTAAAATGAATTAGAGGCATCACTAAAATGTTATAATCCTAGAATAGAACATGATCATTGATACAAGATCAATAATACAAGATTGAGAATTGCATTTAGTAATTCCAGTGCAAAAGATAATTTCTTAACACTGACATAATAATCTAGTTATTACTCTCAAGTCCACAGATACAGCAAGGCCGATAACCAAGAAAGCTCACAGAGCAATGAGCATAACTAGTGCCCTAGATTACAAAACAACTAGAAGAGTTTAACCATCACAGGGCAAAGGAAGGGAGAGTGACAAGACCTGGATCTACTTACCTGGTCACAAGAACATGAAGAGGTCAAGTAAAAGGTCATGAGCTTCGAGTCCTCATACCGCTGCTGCATGAGGATCTCTACTTCCCCGTGGTGACGCATCTGCTTCACAACAAAGACAACGTTTGAAGAATTTCATGTAACTAGGTTAGGAAGCATAGTCTAAATTATATAACTCCATGCAACATAGATTTCAAGATAACAACTTGCAACATGGTAAATCATTATACTAGGATATCTCATACCAAATTACCACAAGATCATGAATTACTAGTATAAGACGGCGCTGTCTAAATCAATGAACACTAGGCACTCGCAGAAACTGCAAACATAACTATTGCCTAAACAATGGCATGTATTTTAAATTCATAAGAGAAAATATTGGGGGGCAACAGAGTGGTTACAGGGTTCGAGAATACATTGACAAGTAACAACAATATCTTGACATTGTACAAGAGAAAGCAAAAAGTACCAAGTAATAACGTTTTAGTCTGATGTGAAGCTACAGGTTGTTAGCAATTTGGCATTAGGGAGTATAAAAGGTGAACCCGGTTACAGGAAAGGAATTGGACATTACATATTACATGGAAAAGTTACACATAGAAGGCATACCAGATATTATTTATTTAACCAACGAAAGTAACAAAAAAAGACGTCCATTCATCTTTATAGGATCAACTAAACTTGCTCTGAAGCATACAAACAAAGTTTAGAGAAAACCAAACATGAACAAGCACTTATTATGCAGGACACAGACATACACATCTCAGGAATAGCTTGCCAGGACAAGCACTAGGACATCCTAAAAAATGCAGAGCAGCGCGAAAGGAAATTATAATGACACATCATCATAGCTGAAATATATTACCAAAGGCACCAAAGGCATATGATGGTCATTACAGTTCTCTATTTTTTAATGCAAGATTACATACTAAAGTGACCCACTACGTGAACCCAAAATTAATAAAGTAACCCCACTGGTCACAAATATTTTCCAATGGATAACATTATTTTTGCTATCGAAATTTTCAGTGCTTGTGTGAAGCTACTTGTGTGTGGTCAGTGTGAATCACGATAACATCGTAGAGATAATGCATATAAAAGCTGAAATGCTGCATATGAGAGAAACTATAAGAGTACAACAAGCTCCAAGAACCAACGATATATCAGGACAGACTTCTACACATGCTGCTGCTCACAAAATTCAGCTCAAGTAGAAAATCATATTAACATAGACGAATTGTGTCTATTAGAATCTCCACAAGGACCAAGCATCCACACTGCACAAACAGCACGCGCGCGAATCAAATGAGATCCGTCCACATACATCCGGGCAGGAAGAGACGTACCTGGAGGCCGTCGGGGAGGTACTGGTGCTTCATGGAGAGGTCAGTGGCGCTCTTGAGGCGCTGGATGCGGGCGTCGACCACCTCCCTGGGCATCCTCGCAAACGCCTCCTTGATGTCCAGAGTCAGACTGCACCGTGTTGTCCATGGGATCTGCAGTGTGAGAGAGAGAGACTAAGAGAGGGACCACGGAGAATGAAGGGAAAGAGAGAGACCTGGAGGAGCAGTGCAGGCGGTGTCGCCGGATCTGAAGCCGGTCTGCTAGGCGGCGGTGCCGGTGGTGCCCACAAACCCTAGGTCATGCGCCGCCACGGTCCGGCCAGCTCGACGGAGCGGCGCGCGGCAAAGCACGCGCGCGTCGGCGAGCCAGTCGTCCGCAACACCGTAGCTGCTGGGCGCCGGTGTATCTGTCGCCGGTGAAGTTGGGCGGCGTGCTTGATCTGCTGCGAGAGGATGAACGGCAGCGACCGGGGCAGGATGGGGTGGCGGAAGGGAGGATGGCCGAGGCTGGGGGGAGGGGGCGGTGGTGGCGGCGGCAGAGGGACCTGGCGGGCGAGGTGAGAGAGGCAGCGGCATCGATCTCGATCTGGGAGAGGGTGAGAGGCGGATCTGGATCGGGGAGAGCGAGCTGTCGTGGGGGGGGGGGTAGGTGGGTGGCGTCGCTTTTCTGGCATCTCTCGTTCCAGATAGGGTTGGCCGGGTTGGGTATGGGTCGTTGGATCGGTTGGCAGAACCGCCGGGGAAGTCCATTTACCGCCGGCGGTTCCCATCTTACCGCCAGGGGTAATAAATAGCGCCAGCGGTTTTCGGATAACCGCGGGGGTAAATCTGAGCCGGACAGGGCCAGCACTAGGCGCACTTAGCGCCGGCGGTTACATATCCTTCCCGCCAGCGGTACGAGGGGTTACCCCCGGCAGTTTTTGGCCAAACCGCCGGCGGTAAGTTGAGGCCCAGCCCGGGGTCCGCGGCCCACATTACCGCCGGCGGCCCAAGTTCCCTCCCGCCGGCGCTATGTGGCTTATCCCTGGCGGTTTTGGCCCAAACCGCCGGGGGTAAATTTAGGCCGGCCGATCACAACTTACCACCGGCGAAAAAAAATTACAAACAGCCGGCGGTAACGTGTGCTGCTATAAGCAATTCTCTAGTAGTGTCAGATTCTTCTATTACTAACATGTTGTCTCCTGTTATTAAGGGTGTCTTGTGATATTACTATAACCTATTATGATTTAGGATCTGTACCTAAAGGGACTATACATACATGGTCTCAAGCTTTCAGATTTGTATAGGGATTTAATAATTTGCTATGATGAGATAGAAATAATCTTCCAGTCTTCTCAACGTAGAGATTAAAGTGTGACTTTACCTTGATGTTTCTTCCCTTCTGCCGCAGTAAAAATAATGTAGTTAGGTATACCAATTGTGAAGTACTCATTTGCATTGAAGCTTCAGTTATTCCGTTCAGAGATTAATCGATATTACGTATTTGGTGGCATATTAAGACCGTGTTTTGGTTTTGGCTTTCCTTTTTTAAAATATTGTCGTGGGTATGGGACACGGGTACCCGCAAGGAGGATTAACGTGGCCCATCAGGAGGAAGCCCAGCAGGCCGACTCCAATCAAGTAGGACAAAGACTCACTTACCGACTTGTATTAGATTAGCCGAGTCCTAAGAGGACTCTACTTGTAAGCCGGCCTCCTCCACCTTTATAAGGAGGGGCAAGGCCCCAAGAGGGCAGAACGTAGACAAGCTAGACAGACCCAACACAACTGGGATAGAGCCCGATAGATCTAGACAAGAGGAGCCGCCTCATCGACGACTTCCACCATGAGAGGAATAAGACTAGCCACAAACAACACGTAGGGTATTACCGGATGATGTTTCCCGGGCCCCAAAGCTGTATAAATCCTTTCTCCCGTGTCGTTCGTCTACTAACCCACATCGACGATGCCCGCGCGTACATAGTCCCGTATCTTCACGTTGATCTAAACCATCGACAAATATAGTTTGTTTCAGTTATGCTTTAGTGCTTCGTCGCCTTCTCAGCCTCTAGCTCCCTTTGGGTTGCCCAACTGGAGCAGTGTGGTAGCCGTCGCGCCGTGCGAGAGGGACTTCGATCGAGGAGTGAGAAAACCAGGAACAACAACTATCTCCTCGGAGTCACGGCTCGATATACCGGTCTCTCTCTCCAGGTTCTCCTTCTCCTCACATCAGCCTGCGAGGACTTGTGGGATAGCTGTTGATATTTAAGATCATGCTACTAAATAATTATTGTGCATGTTCTATTTTTTATTGAATTTATGAATGTCCCTTCTTTGGTTTAATCAGCCACCCATTGGGTTTCTTATTCAGAAACCAATGTCCATCTGCAGTTAATTTTACGGGTTCATTTAGCATATGAGGAATTTCATGTAAGATGAGAGAATAGCCTCTCCACTAATATTATTTGTTTTTAGGATTTAAACGTTTGGTTACTGGAAAATACCCCACTCTTCACCAGCAAGGGGGAACTTGGATGAGAGGACTGAGCACAAAGCATGAACTTATTGAGATGCTCCTTCCTTTTCTAAAGTTACACCAATAACTCTTCTTTATCTCTATCAAACAAAGGCCGCTTTCTAAATATTTATGCACGTTTTTGTGTCATGAAAGCGTAGATATTGCGCCAGTATGTGGCCATTCTCAGAGCTTGATAGAACCTGAAGCGTGTCATTACATTTGGATGCCCAGCCTTACCACAGTATTTTGCCAAGTTATCTCAGCACACACTTTATTTTTCTTAGAGTTAATTTTATTTTGTTTTCAGAAGTAAAAGAGAACTAGAGATTTATATTTGCTGAGATGCCCTATTCTTACACTTTCTATGGAATTCTCCACAAGTGGTAATGCACCGGCCGTTAATTGGGTGGTGTTATTTTTGTAAGGGTCGTATAGTTTATTCAATTGGGGCCATAGGTTATGTCTGCATGGTAACTGCTGCTCTATTCATTTCTGTAAGGACTTATCTAAGTGCGTATGTGCTGACAAACAAATTAGTCAGTTGCATGTGTTTATTGATTCTAATACGTTGTTGGCTACATACCTATGCCCCTTTGACTCGGATAAGTAAACTCTTGCGCACATAACTATATTGTGTACAATTATCCAGTTAGATGTACATTTTGGAAAGTAGACGTACCATTTTTGGCCCTCCATTACATGAAGCTCATTCTATTTATTTTTCTAACTTGTGAAGGCGCCCTTTTTGGTTACATGCTACCCACACTAGTAGAGAAAGGGGCAACCAGCACCGGTTGTAATTGAACTTTAGTACGGTTGTGCCCGGTACTAAAAGGTCGGCACTAAAGGGTCACCCTTTAGTACCGGTTTTATATACAACCGGTACTAAAGGCCCTCCACGTGGGCACAGCAGCGCGCGCGCAGCGCGGAGGACCTTAGTACCGGTTGGTAATACCAACCGGTACTAAGGTTCCTGCATTTTTTGCCCCCTTCTTTTTTCAGGGAGGTTTAGGTTTCGGTTTTTTTCTTTTCGCCTTTTCGGGGTTTAGGGTTTTTGTTTTTTTTTCTTTTCACTCATTTTTCGGGTTTCGGAG
>QRDG01000484.1:506710-691943 GCA_012064385.1 Puccinellia tenuiflora | reverse complement strand
ACTTTTGAACAGTTGCGATCTTCAAGAAATGGGCTCAAATGAAGTATCGGAGGTAAATTCTTGTTCGGGATCACTTTATGAACAATGTCGCTATAATTCTGAATTACCTTGATAAGTTGCACAATACATGCATGAGAAACCCAATTCATCGACTTAAATGACGCTAAACCATGGAAGAATCCCTGTTGTTTAATCACTTGTTGGCTTTTGATTTTAATCACTTGTTGGCTATTGGAAGTTCTAGTAATATAGATGGCAGTGTGGTTCTAGGATGACACAGGGTTGTATGCTCTTGATCCTAGGACTATGTTACATGAAACGGCTTTGTAACGTTAGCAGTGTTGTGCAAACAAATAATGCCCATTGGTTTGTGTCTCTTGATAAAAAATCTGAAAGTATTTCTCAGGGAATTAATATTTGAGGTTGTGGTACACACCTTCATTATATAGATGATCGAGTGATCCAAATGTACAAAATAATTGCTGACCTGCAGTAACTAAGTTCTACCTCAATGTTTTAATCGCAAACATACCTTCATAGATCAATTCCTTTATGATGCAATCATTGATGATGGGCGGAACTGAGCTGCTAAGACTTGCGTACTCTCCTCTCTGATTTGTTGGCGCTGGTTTTTAAGTTAAATAAGGAGCCAAGTTCAAGTGAATATTTCAAGTACTTGAAATGTATGACTGTTCATGGGATTAATAGTGACATAGGTATATCAGATGTCTGTGTTTTTTTACATGAAAGAAAACTGATTAAGAAACTAAAATGTATATTTTTTACCCTGTTCTGGTGGCAGTCAAATGACACCAAAATTTTGAGAAAATATTGCTTCATTGTCTTGTCCCATTTTCCTTTGTGATGTCCAGGCCGTTGAAGAAAGGAGGCTTTGGAGTTGATGAACAGATGGTCAGTAGAGGGAGTAGGTGGTTGTAATATGTGAATTATGTCATGAAATATGTGAATCTTGTTCTGGAATGTATGAGAATTTCAGATTTTGTGCATGTATACAGGTTTGAAAACATTTTTGGTACCATTGGATTATGTTTGATATTGCAGTATGTTGTTATTGATCTCAGTTATGTTGACTTTAAACTGTCTATATCTTCAGTTTGCAATCTGGTGCTTTGTGATCTAATTGATTTAGGGCCATTATCTCAAAGAGCCTCAAAATCAATTAGTGGCACTTGGTGAAAATGCCTCAAATTCAATTAGTGGCACTTTCTCAAAATCGATCTGGCACGAAATCGATCAACTAGAAGAGATAAACAAACCTTAATTCAAGCTCAGGGAGAGATATTTGATCCTTTTTAACTACATTATATAGTAGGATACAACCGCGTGCAACACGATACAGGCCCAACACGACGTGAACGAGTACAACGCTGGTTTACAAACCCTGCCTAATAAGAAATACGAAAACGACTCGAACTCTTAACTTTCCTATGCAGCAAATAACAAACCGACTTAAAGTTATTATTCCTAACACACCCCCCTAAGATTAAGATGGTTCCTTCACAACTCGCAGACCCATGTCTTTCTCATCTTCAAGAATTGGACTCTTCCTGGTGACTTCGTCAATATGTCCACGAGCTGATCTTCAGTGCTCACATAATCAACATTGATCTTCCCTTCTTCAACACAATCCCTGATGTAATGATACATTGTATCAATGTGTTTGCTTTGATCATGAATTAAACACCGGGTTTTTGCATAAAGAAATTAATTGCTGACTAGTTGTCTATGTTCAACACCAGTTTGCTTGGATCACGGTTGAGGAGATAGCTGAGGAGGCGCTCCAACCAGACTCCTTGACTTGCTGTTGTTGGTGCTGCAATGTATTCCATTTTGCATGACAAGAGAATGACTACCTTCTGCTTCTGTGACACCCAAGACACAATACTAGTGTCGAGAAAGAATGCCATCCAGGTTTTGCGATCATCAACATCACCGGCCATATCACTATCACTACATCATGTCAAGCAAAGTTCTCATTTATCCTTCTTCTTCTCATAGCAGCAGCCAAGACCCAGGGTCCCTTTTGGCATACCACGAAATATGCTTCACGGCAGCTATATGTTCGGTCGTGGTGGCTTCCATGTACCTGCTCACCATGCCAACCGAATATGTAATATCCGGCCTTGTGTTCACTAGCTACCTTAGGCTTCTTACAATACTCTTGTACATGGTTTCATCAACAGGTTGTGATGCACTCTGCTTACTCAACTTGAGCCTAGCTTCCATTGGCGCTTGAGTTGGATTGCGATCATCCATCCCATGTTTCTCGAGAATTTTCCTTGCATATGCATCCTGGCAAAGTGTAGCATAACCTCAAATTTGATGTATTTGGATGCCTAGGTAATAACTCAAAAATCCAAGGCCGCTCATCTTGAACAAATCCTTCATCTGAGATTTGAACTTCTAAATTTCGGGTACTTTAGCTCCTGTGAACACTAGATCATCCACTTAGATTTACCTTTAACACACTTGTACATTGCATACTTGATACGTGTCAAACGTATTTATAATTTTTTATATTCCATGCTTGTTTTATATCAAATGCCACATGTGTTTATTATGTTTTATATCATTTTATGGATGAGTCATTTAATAGATTGCCCTTAGAGGCTTGGTACTACTCAGTTTTGCCACTAGTTCCAAATGGTGCTCAGTTTTGCCACTACTTCTGTCGCAGCTGCTATGGCGAGGCCAAAGGGGCAGTCTGAAGCGGATTCCGTCTGGAGGCGTTACTGAAGTGGGTCCGCATCTTACAAGTGGGACCCCCGCGGCGGTTTCTCTCCCCCGCCGCCTCTAAATAAAATGGGTTCTACCCTACAAGTGGGGCCCCCGCGGCGGTTTCTCTCCCCCGCCGCCTCTAAATAAAATGGGGCCTACCCTGCGCTCGAACAACACAACCCATTCCTTCTTTCTTTCTCTCTTCTCCTTCCAAAATGTGGAGCCCGCCCAGCCTGGAGAGCCCGTTCTCGCCGCTGTCGGACTCCGATATGCACTCGCCTTATTCCATGAACGCCGACATGGAGGAGGAGGTGGCCGAAATGGAGGCGGCGACTGCGGCGGATAAGAGGTTCCGCGAGGAGCACGGGTATTCCGTCCTGCCCGGCGAGATTGCGGCAAAGAAGCAGTTGCGCAAGATGAAGGTGGAGATGAAGGCGCGGAGAAGAAAGACGGCCACCGCGAGGCGGCGCATAAAGATCTTCCGCCGCAATCACTGGTCTATGAGTACGGGGCATCGGAGTCCTCGGACGAGCCCTACTCGGACGAGGAGCGTGGGCCTTCTGTCGTCGACCAACCACCCGCGACCGTCGACATCGAGATGGCCGAGGCCAATGTCGTCAACGAGGATGACTCCGGCCACCAGGATGACTCTGACTCCGACGACGCCGACGATGCCGACTCCGACTCCGACGACTCCGACGAGAACTCCGAGGGCTCCGACGCCTCCGAAGTCACGTCCTGAAGGCGCCGTGAAGAAGAAGTTGTTTTAGTTAATGTTTTCTAGGGTTTGTATATTTTTTCTTTTGAACAATTGTAGGGTTTGTATCGAGTTAATCGAATTAATCGTACCGTTGCTATGTAAATTGTTTCTCTGATCGTTTGTTGTACATTTAATACGGTGACTGGACGTGACGGATAGTTTAGGCTAGGCTAGCAGTGAGGCAAAAGTTCTGCGACGCGTTCAATGGCCATGTCCATCCGTGCACGCCACATAGACGCAGGGTGGACTACCATCGGCATCCCACACATGCATTCAATGTGCTTGCAGCGCCATGCGCGCGCTGGAAGGCTCTCGGGTTTGTCTCGTCTGGTCATAAAGAGAAATATATCTCAAATTGATCAGAATCGACGATATGGTTCGGATTCTGAACGTACTTTCCTGATAGAAATGAATGGATAGGTTCCGCTCGTTCTTCCATATGGTCAATCCATACCACAATCCACATGAGTGGATAGGTGCGGCGATAGAGGAGGAGAAGCGGTTCTGCGAGGAGCACAATGGTGGCAAGAAGCACAAGGAGCACAGTGATTGAGTTGGAACCAAGTAGAAATTATGAAACATTATGAATGATGTTGTATTACTCTGAGACCTTAGGCAAGTGACGATTGGTCGAGTTAATCACTCCTAAACCAGGTAATTAATTAGGAAAGACCAATAAGGTCTAATCGAAAGCGCATGCATTGGCCTAATTAAATAGACCATTGGCTAAATCACATGTAGATTCGAGAGAGGAAGTGGTTGGGTGCATTTCTAGGAGATCATTAATGCTAATTGCGCATGACCCGCACAACCATGATGGAGGGAGTATGTTGAATGATGTTGGACCTATGCTACAACTATGTTTTAATGGTGTTTGGATGATGATGGTACATGTTTTGAGCAAGTCGTGTCAAAATGAGGGCCAAATGGGTGAGTGATTGAAATATGTGAACCAAACTTCAAATTTGATCCAAACTTAAAAATTGACATGCTATTTGGATGTTGCAATGCTTTCCAAACTATGGTGAACTTGCTTGTTCTAACTTGGTCATCAATCCGAGCCTTTTGCGAAGTAAACTCACATTCATGAAAAATGTTCTAAAAAAGAGCTCCAAAGGTAGGGTAAATGGCCTCATTTCTAAGCAAGGTTTTTTTTGACCTTGTCTAAATCAGCCAAATAACTTACCTACACATCTATTCCATATATATAGACTATGTGAGGTGGTTTTCCATTTTTTTGATTTTGTTTTGAATTTTTTATGCTCATTTGAATGCGACGGAGTTTGAGATGCCAAGATGCATTAATTTTCGTCTGAATGTATGTAGACCTTTTTTATCAACTTAAATTGTTAGTATATGACATTATAAGAATATGTGCATTGGTTTTTCATTTTTTTTTGATTTTTTTTGAATTTTTTATGCTCATTTCAATGCGACGGAGTTTGAGATTGGGCGATATGAGCCAAGATCCATTAATTTTCGTCTGAATGTATGTAGACCTTGTGTATCAACTTGAATCGTTAGTATATGACATGATAAGACTATGTGCGTTGGTTTTTCATTTTTTGATTTTTTTGAAATTTTTATGCTCATTTCAAATTTGGTCAAACCTAAGTTTGACCAAAATTTAAACAAGTTTGAAACATGAAAATGAAAAACTAAGCCTGGATCCTTCTTAGTCACTCCAAAATGAAGCTTTGGTGAGGTTTTAGAAAATTTCATGTTCCAAATCGAAAACCACTTCTCCTCACTTTGAGTTGAACTCTCCGCAACATCGATCGTGATAAGTCATTTGTGTGAAGGTTTTCTCATGAAAATACACATAGACCAAGTTTATTATTTTTTATCGTAACTATGTCACATAATACGACAATGTGCGCTGCTTTCACATTTTTACGATTTTTTTGAATTATTTGTGCTCATTTTAATGTTTGGTCAAACCTCACAAAAAACGTTGACCGACTCAAAATCCAAGTTTTATATTTTTTTATACCAATTTAGTTGCATAATATAACAATGTGCGAAAGTTTTATTTTTTTTGATTTTTTTAATTAGTTATGCTCAAACCTAGCTCACTGAAACACTAACCCTAAACCCCGAAAACCCCGAAATCCCTAACCATAAACCCCATCCGAAACCCCTCCCGCTTCCGAACCGTTGATCGCTGGTGAGTGAAGGTTGGGATCAGACACGCCGATCCGCATGTGCGCAGGTGACGCGCCGATCCGCGTATGCGCTCGTTCTGTAATTTGATTGGCTCGTGGGCATGTGATGCGCTGATTGGCTGGATAGATGGGGTTTGGATCGGCCCGCTGGTTCGATCTAAGCCGTTCAATGAGATCCGGCGACCTAGAATGATGCGGTGCATGGAACAAGCGTACGCGCGTCTGACTTCGTGTCCTTCGTGTGTGCTCGCCTCCACGCAGCCGCCCGGTGCATGCATGACCAGTCGCAGCTCTGCTTGTGCCGCCGCCTACGTCGCATCAAAGCAATTTACAGCGTGTTTAGTCCCACCTCGCTAGTTCATAGCGTGTATGACCAGTTTATATGCCCCGAATGTGGCACCCCTACCAGTGGATCAACAAATATTGGTGTCCTATATCCTAAATATAGGACACTATTATCTGGTTAATCCTCTTTTTCAACTTATAAAAGAATTGAAAATCGTTTCATTTTTTCAACCTTGATATCTCACGGCCTTCTTTTTCGAGCTCTGATTAATCCTCTTTTTCAACTTATAAAAAATAGAAAATCATGTACTTGGTAAATCTAAATCTATGAGCACAACTAAGTGAGCACACGAGTCTATGACCCACCTGCCGGAATCAATCCAACGTTACGACCGTTTAATCAACCATGTCGTGTGCTGGCTATTTTGGCCGTCAGAAACATCGCGCAGTAGCCTATTTCTTCGAACGATGTCGCAGTTTTCACCATTCCGATGAAAGTGTCGTACAAGAGTTATTTGCCATATACTAAATATTCTGAATTTTCCATTTCTTTTCCCTTTTTTCAAACTTTATTCATACAATTTCAAGCTTACAAACTCCTACTACACCCAGCCAGTGCGATTACCATACAATTTCTCCCAAATTCCTCCTACAAATTCATCCTAAATTCATGCCATTCCATACAATTTCAATATTACACCCACTGCGACTAACATACCCCCTACAAATGCCCAAATGCAAATGGGAATTTGTGCTTGATATTCGAGCTTCCTAATCTTCTGGTTCAATCTCGTTAGATCGTCAGCAACCTCTGTATCAATGCGTGCTCCGCCCTCCGTCTCTTCTTTCGTAGCTCGCGTTGCGGCCGCTGCCGTCTGTGGCAGCCATTCTTGGTGCTCAACTAGCAGCTGATTTATCAGCGTCTGGACCAAAACATCTTCCCAAAGAAAGAAACATTTTAACTGCAAAATCGCCAAACAGATCAAATGGATTGCTCAAGGATGTCGATCCATGAAAATTGCGAAATTGCCCCGATTCTTACCCCAATCGCGCTGGTGCACACGTAGAACGGACGATTCCTGTTCCTCGGTGTCTGCAATATCCTCCGAGCAACGTCCATCTGGCACCGCGGACAGACGAAGATCGGCATCTCCGTGCGCGCCAGGATCTCCATCCGTGAGGGGTCGCGGGAGCTAGAAGAAGACATGGCGCTCGATTCGCGAACGCGCGGAGCCGAAGGGGAACTCACCGCGTCCGCGCACGTCACCTGTAGCTGTAGCACACGGCCGCGCCCTCCCACCGTCGGCGGCGCTCCCCGTTGACGCTGCCCTCTCGGTCGCCCGCGCCCGGCTCCTAGCTGCCAACCTCTGCGCCCGGCTCCTAGCTCGCCGCCCACCTCTGCGCGTGGCCGCCTCCAACCCCGCTTCGCTGATTCTTGCTCCCCGCTGCGAGCTCTGGGGGCGCGGTACGCCGCTTTTATCATAGACGCGGCGCCGGCAACGGTCGACAGGCTGCCATTAGTGTGTGCCCATTTGCTCAGTTTTGCCCTCAGGAACAGTCGACAGGGGGGTCCCACAAGCAGTGGCTACAACGGTCGTGTACTGGGTCCCACAAGCCCGAGTCAACTACCTTGACCAGACAGAAACGGTAAGATTCAAGGAATAAATCTTTGCGCACATACTAGGGGTAAAACCAAGAACGTTTCGCAACTGAGGGCAAAACTGAGCACGTGGACACAACTGATGGCAGAACTCTTTACATTAGTTCAGACTTTTGTGCTCCTTAATTCGAGAAAAATATAAGTTGAAAGAACAAAATAATGGTGGAAACAGTTTTAGGCGCTCCTATTCATTTGTCAAAAAAAAAGGCGAATTTGGCCCAGTCCAGCAGGGCGTTTGAAGTGTTTTATTGATCACTGGCCAGCCGAGCCGTGATCTTGGATTGTTGGGTGAGGCTGGAGAAGCAGCTCACATGGAGAATGTTGGCCGACTTCACGTGTTCTGACTTCTGAATGGGAACGACCGGGATCGCGCGTCGAAATGAACATGGTCGTCACATCAAACCTGCAGTTTAATTAGAAAATGTTCTCCTTCACCAATTCCTATTCAGTTTTTTTTTTTAAAATCCATTTCCTTTAGTTAAAAGAAGTGTTTAGGGTTTTCCGTGGGGCAAAGCCTCACCACGTCTCTCCTTTATATAACGATCAGCAGGATTACATACGTACAATACGTGTACAATTACATGACAAGCTAGACCTATTTTAACACTCCCCCTCAATCTGAACTGCTTACTATGTACAAGGTTTAGATTGGTTCTAAAACGGTCTAGCATCTGTCGAGTGGCTGGTTTAGTGAAGACATCAGCCAGCTGATCATCAGAAGAGATAAACCTGACCTGAAGAGCTCCAGAAGCCACGCGCTCTCGCACAAAATGGAAATCGATCTCAATGTGTTTAGTACGTGCGTGAAAGACTAGGTTGGCGGTCAAGTATGTAGCTCCTAAGTTATCACACCACAGTATGGGGGTACGCTGCTGGGATACTCCTAACTCCGTGAGTAGGGACTCTATCCATATAGCTTCAGCAGCTCCATTGGCAAGTGCCTTATACTCTGCCTCAGTACTTGATCTCAAGACAGTGGGCTGTTTCTTCGAGCTCCAGGAGATGAGGTTCGGTCCAACAAAGACAGCAAAACCTCTCGTGGATCGACGATCATCAACACATCCTACCCAATCTGCATCAGTGAAAATACTAATACTGGTGGAGGTAGACTTGCGGAAACTCAGCCCTGTATGCAGTGTCCCTTTGACATATCGCAGAATACGCTTGACTGATTCCCAATAAACATCGGTCGGCTGTGAGAGGAACTGGCATACTTTATTCACCGCAAAAGAGATGTCTGGACGAGTAAGAGTCAAATACTGAAGACCTCCAACAACACTGCGATACCGGAAAGAATCATCGGTATCAAGAGGAGTGCCAGACTCATGAGCAAGACGCTCTGTGGCAGCCAGCTGTGTAGCGGTAGGACTACAATTCTCCATACTCACACGGTGCAAAAGATCCAATGCATACTTTCGTTGAGTGACAGACATCCCCCCTGAATTGTAGGACGCCTCAAGACCCAGAAAATACTCCAACTTGCCAAGATCCTTAATGGGAAAACTGGCAGACAGGGAGCGAACGAGACCATCAACTGCTCCCGGAGTAGAGCCAGCAATCACAATGTCATCGACATACACCAGCATATATATCTGAACACCATCTCGAGTGAAAGTGAATAAAGACGTACCGGCCTTGGATGGAACAAAACCAAGATCCGACAAGAGAGCACTCAGCCGAGCATACCAAGCACGAGGGGACTGTTTCAGACCGTAGAGAGCTCGTTGTAGCTTGCACACATGAGAGGGATGCTGCTCATCCTCAAAGCCAGGGGGCTGTTGCATGTACACATCCTCCGAAAGAAAACCATGAAGGAAGGCATTACTAACATCAACTTGTCGAAGACTCCACCCGCGAGAGACCGCAAGAGAGAGAACCAGCCGAACTGTAGCTGGTTTGACGATAGGACTGAACGTGTCACCGTAGTCAATGCCATGCTGCTGTGTGAAGCCACGAGCAACGAGACGAGCCTTATGCTTGTCAATAGAACCATCAGGGCGATATTTGGTCTTAAAAATCCACTTGCTGCCGACGATATTAACACCAGGAGGGCGAGGAACCAAGACCCAAGTCTTGGTATGATGGAGAGCAACGACCTCGTCAGACATGGCAGCGTGCCAAGAGGTGTCGCGAAGAGCATCGCGATGATACACGGGCGTCGCAAATAAAGCGCGCCGAGACGGGTGTCATAGCGCACCGTGCCATCAGTGTATTTCTTCTCACGGCGCGTCTGATCCCGCGTGCAAGCTAGTGACCATAGCATGTCCAGGATCAGCCACAGGCGGCGCGGTCGAAGGGACAGAACCTCCTTCGACAAAAGGCGACGCGGGCAGACCATCTGCAGTGACAGCAGACTGCTGATGGTCCGCAATGGTGGGCGGCGAGCAAGCCGGCCCAGGCACCGTAGGCGCAGGGGAGGAGACCGGCCGGGAGCAGCCAGGAGCCGGCCCAGGCGACAAAGGAGCCATCCCAGGCGAGGCCGGCCCAGAGGAGCGCGTCGCATCGGGCGGCCCAAACGCTGAAACGCGGGCGGGGAAGGCGCGGCAGGCGACCTCGGGTTGCGCCCCCCCGCATGCACGTCGATCGCCGGGGCGCCATGCACGTCGATCACAGGTGACGGAGAAGCGGCGGCCTCGGCGGAGTCCTGTACAGAAGAGGAACTGCCTGGAATAGGCATGTCCGTGGAGAAATAAGACAGGTCATATTTGCGCATAGTGGTACTCATAACCGGTTCATCGGAAGGATAGGATAGCGTGTCCGCGAGAGTAGAAACATCAACCGTGACACCTAGAGATGCATAAGAAAAAACGGACTCATCGAAGACGACATCACGAGAGATATAAATCCGACCCGTGGAGCGATCCAAACACTTATACCCTTTGTGCATGGAACTATACCCGAGAAAAATGCACATAGTAGAGCGGGAACGAGAGCTTATGGGTGTTGTACTTACGCAGGCTAGGCCAGCATGCGCAGCCAAAGGTGCGAAGAAACGAATAGTCTGGTTGGACTTTGAGAAGCCGATTAATGAGGTAGCAGGCTGGTCTGGGCGTATCCTGCTGTAAAACAGGTGTGGGCATGCGATTAATGAGGTAGCAGGCTGTAAGAAAAGTTTCATCCCAAAAACGCAAAGGAAGGGACGCATGAGCTAAAAGAGCCAGGCCCGTCTCTACCAAGTGACGGTGCTTGCGCTCGGCCACCCCGTTTTGCGACGAGGTGTGAGGGCACGAGACGCGATGGACGATGCCAGTGCGCTGAAAATAGCGATTCAACCGATGGTACTCACCACCCCAATCCGACTGAATGGCTTTGATTTTAGTGTCTAATTGACGCTCAACATGATTCTGGAACTCATAGAACACGTGCTCAACATCAGACTTATGCTTGAGGAGATAGATCCAAACAAAACGAGAAAAATCATCGACAAAGCTAACATAGTACTGATACCCCCCGGAAGATGCAATAGCTTTACCCCAAACATCGGAGTGAACTAACTCAAGAGGCATAGTAGAAACACGGTGAGAAGCATGATAAGGCAATTGCCGACTTTTAGCACATTGACAAGCATCACAAACTGAAGTCTAATTATTGGAAGAACACTCTAAATCATTATCCCTAACAATGTTTTGAACTACATTATTGGTGGGGTGGCCAAGACGATGATGCCACTGGGCGGTGGTGACGCGGGTGCTGGAAGACGCTTGGCGGGAAGACGCGGCTGATGCACGACCAAACGGGATGGGGTAGAGACCGCCATGGCTTCTACCGCGAAGAAGAACTCTCCGTGTGGCCTTGTCCTTAACAAGGAAAAAAGAACGATGAAATTCAATGAAAACATCATTGTCACAGACAAGACGAAAAACAGATAGAAGGTGTTTGCTAATATGCGGAACATGAAGGATATTCTTCAAGTGAAGAGATGAACCGGCTAATTTAGAGTGACCAATATGCGAAATAGACAAACCTGCACCATTGGCCACCTGCACTTGATCCTTCCCGCCGTAGCGCTCGTGAACCTGGAGACGCTCGAGATCACTCGTTAGGTGATCGGTGGCACCCGTGTCCAGATGCCAGAACTGCTCGTTGGAGAAGGTCGATGCAGCGTTGCCGGTGCGCTGGTCCTGATCATAGCGCTTGCGGCAGTCACCAGCCTCACGCCCCCAGTTTTTACAAATCTGACACTGGGGGCGCCAGCGGCGGTTGCGGCCGTTGCCACCACCGTTACCTCCTCCATTGTGGCCATTGCCGCCGTTGCCGTCGTTGCGTCGACGGTCCGGGCCTCCTTGGCCGCCGGTGCCCTGCCCGTAGCCTCCCTGGACAGGGCCGTGTTGCCCCTGTGGTGCACCACCTGCGGGGCGGCCGCCACCAGGAGGGCGGTTGTCGTGCGGGCGCCCGGAATTGGTGGAGTAGACCGGGCGCGACGCGAGGCTTGCGGAGGATGACCAGTCCGCGACCTCCGCTTGTTGCTTCTGGAGGGACTCGAAGTTCATGACCTGGGAGTAGAACGTCCCGATCGTGACGGGGGACCCCGCAAATCCCATGCCGGCGGCTATGGGGTTGAAGTCACGGCCGAGCCCGCCCAGCATGATGTCGATGACCTCGTCATTGCGAATAGGAGATCCAGCCGCGGCCAACGCATCGGCGAGGGATCTCACCTTCTGCATGTACTCGGCGGCGGGCTTGTCGTCCTTCCGGAGCCCGTGGATCTGCCGACGAAGGGCTCGGATGCCGGCGCTGTTCTCGGCGGTGTACATGGCGTGGATGGCGCTCTAGGCCGCCGCAGCCGATGAGCTACGCTGAGATGTCTTCGTGCATCGAGGAGAGAAGATAACCGAGGACCTTCTGGTCCAGGGTCCACCACTGCGCGTATTTGGGGTTGGTGACGTCGACCGCAGCATCGCCAGTTCCCTGCTTGATGGTAGCGGGCGGTGCCTTCGCCGACCCGTCGAGCAAACCATGGAGACGGGCACCAGCGAGACTGGGAAGGCAGAGAGCCTTCCATAGCATGAAGTTACTGCCGTTGAGACGGACGGCGATGGTGGGAAGCACGGACATCACCGTCGAGGCGGAGGGCGGCTCGATCACGGGGCCGACGACGGTGGTGGAGAGGGCCGAGGAGGTGGTCAGCGTGAGCGTTGAGGTGGTGGACATCGCGGCGGCAGCGGCGGCAGGTGAGTGTGGCGGCGGCGGAAAAGCTGCGGCGCGGCTAGGGTTTCCAGCGGCGCGGCGGCAGCGGAAGAGAGGCCTAGGGTTAGGCTCTGATGCCAAGTTAAAAGAAGTGTTTAGGGTTTTCGTGGGGCAAAGCCTCACCACGTCTCTCCTTTATATAACGATCAGCAGGATTACATACGTACAATACGTGTACAATTACAAAGCTAGACCTATTTTAACACCTTTGTGTCACGAGTGGTAGTACAGGAGCAAGCGAACGGTGACAAGAAACAGAGTGACGCGGTGGACTTAACAGCACTCGGAGCAGGCCAGCACAAGCACCTCCACCTCTGAAAAAAACCAGAGAAAAATGTGGTTGATTTCCACGATTGAAACATAACATATTGTTGTAGTAAATCGATATTTAGCGAAAATATAATAGTTTTATGACAACTGGCTAGATTGATTGAGCAGCTAACATGGAGAATGTTGGCAGACTTCACGTGCTCTGAATACGAACAACAAGGATCGCGTCAAAATGAACAATATAGTCGTCACATCAAGCCTCCAGTTTAGAAAAAGGTTTTATTTCACCAATTCCTATTCAGTTTTTTTTTTAAATATCCATTTCCGTTGTGTCATGAGTGGTAGTCATGAACAAAAAATAGCACGGTATAGCGCCGCTAATAGTACGATATAGCGTTTTGAGAATTGTCTCGCTAATAAATTAGTCTACAATGTCTCGCTAATATCACGCTACATCGCGATATAGCATACTAATAGCGTATTTTTAAGCCGACGCTATTTTGTCATAGCGCGCTATTTTTTTACTACTGGTAGTACAAAAGCAAGCTAACAGGGACAAGAAACAAAGTGACGGTGGACTAAACTGCACTCGGAGCTGGCCAGCACATCACCGCCACCACCACAATCTAAACTAAGCAAACTAATTATCCAACCACAGGCTGGGGTGTAAGAGCATCTCCGGTCGCAACGCCAATAGAGCGTCCGGATGAGCGTCCGGACGAACTCTATTGGCGTCGTGTGGACGAAAACTGGCGTATTGGCGCCGTCGCTTCCCAGTCGCAGCACCGATAGCCAACACGGACTTTATCTTTTTTTTCAAAGATAAACATTATCTATATATTTAGTCCATGGAGCCCGCATGTCATGGATCCAAAGGCGGCGCACCGATACATTGCATCGACGCAGGCGGCACAGCGACGCATCGATGCAGGCGGTGCATTGATGCAGCGCAAATGTGTGAAGCTTTGCCTCGTAGCAGCGACACATTGATGCAGCGGCGCAATGACCACGCAGCGCCATGCATGCCGGTGGCGTTCCAAGAGTCGGCGCAGTGACCATGCGGCGCCATCGGCAGGCTTTAAAAGGCCACCAGCGGCCCTCTCATCTATCCACACAACACCACCACCGGACACTCTCCCCTTCACTCACAAAGGAATCATGAACCGTCGCGGCCGCGGTGCCCGACCGACGGAGGAGGACCCGCGAACGACGTCGTCGCCTTGATGGCTGCCGACGCCGCAACGAGGCACGCCGCGTCTAGGGGCTCCGGATTGCGGAGTGGGCTGTAGCACCACCACCCCCACCGCCACCACCTCCTCCACGTCCGATGACGGTCGCCGAGACGTAGCACCACCTGGAGAACTACCTCCCGGTGCCGGCCGGCCCCCGCCTGCCGGACGGGTGGCAGTCCAACTTGGAAAATGTCCTAGTAGAGCCGCCCCTCTCCGGGCAGGCGAGGCTGGACTGTATCACCACGTTATGGCATGCCGAGGTGGACGACGCGATGGAGGAAGAGAGGAGCCAGCTGTCGCTGTTCAACGCGACGGCGATATATTGGGACGTCATGGTGGACTACGAGCACCAGCGTCGCCTCCATTACTACCGCCCCGCCGGCGACGACCACGGGCCGCTCGATGAGGTGTCCGACGAGGAGGTAGAGGCGCCTCCTCCTTCCTGCGCGGTCATTGATATTGATCCCGGCTAGAACGAGGGCTTTTCGGATTCTAGTCAAGCAGTGATTTCTCCACGGTCTATGGCGATCATTGATATCGACGTAGCCAGGGATTTGCAGCCACCTTGACTAGATTTGGAACTCGAGCAGTGCATTTGAGCAATTGTGATGAGCAGCTCGACTGAAATCTCGGAGTTCTAGTTCTGGCCCTTACTCCATGGTACGCAAGGCCGGTGAGCTTGCTGCCGACCTGGACGGCCATGGATATATATGCATCAGGGTTTAGGGTTTAGGTTTCAGGGTGAAATTAGATTTTATAGTTAAATTATGTTTGTGCTATGCTAAATCAATATTGCATAATTTATCCATCACATGGGCGACAGCACTAAGCCACAAAAGCAGCGCCTCATCGACACACCACACTGAGCATCAAGATGAGCAGAAATAAGGAGCAAGGAGAGAATGCCTACCCTCATGTGCCCGATAGCCGAGCACCCAATGATATGCAGGCTCGTGCGCATCTGCTTACAGTGTGCTGATCCACAGAGCAGATCAACAGCGACCTCGCTGAAGTCCATGTGCTTGACAACGAAATCCGCCGCCGTCAAGTGCTTGATTGACCACCAAGTGAGGCATGAGGTTCCAGGACACAATCTGGAACAACATGTGTCCAAGGCCAGCAAAGAGCTCGCCGACCCATATGTCCATCATGCATGCTAGGTTGAACGCCTTCATGTGCCCAAGACTATCAGCGTATTAATTAACAAGCACGGTTCCCGCCACCGTCGCGCCTCGTCCAAGATGTGACCCAAGATGACGGTCCTGTAGCTGTAGGCCGGAACAGGTGGATTGTCGCGGCTGCTCTCCACGGGAACGCCATGATCCACCACTCGACTGGAGGCCGTTGGAATCAGGCAGCGGTAGAAAGGTGATTTAGGGATTCGACAGAGATCGGCCTAGGCTCTGTTGCCTCCGCCCTCCCACATCAGGGTCGAGTCCCACGAGCGGTCCTCCCGGCTGCCAGCTAGCTCCTCCCTCCTATGATCGTTCCTTGGCGAACTCACCCTCTTCGCGTGGCCCGACGAGTAGCAACCCACCAGTAGGGATTCAGGGAGGCGTGGAACAGCTGCACGTTCCAGCAACAATCGTCGTTGATATAGGCTTCGATGGTTTGAAGAGGTTGGCAGCGGAGGTCACGCGCGATGTTCTTGACTCTTGAGCACGGTTCTTTAAGCGTCGCTGCGCCGGTCGCACAGGCCGTAGTCTTCAACGTTGCGGATGAGCGCGGAACGGATGCGCTCGTCAAGCTCGACGCACCATCTCGTCGTTGACGAAGCAGACCCAGCTGATCTCTCTGATCATGTCATCCGAGGTCAGCGCTCAGGAACCCTAGGTCGTACGCGAGACCATGGCCTGGGCCCCGGGAGTCGGGAGTCGGGACAGGTTTGATATCGATCGCATTGGACAGGACATGTTTGGCAGGTTCTCATATAGTAGAAGTAGTAATAGACGTCCAGGATAACGATTTGTATACGGGTCCAAAACATATTACATCGATCTATCTCAAATAGGACGTAAATAGATGTATTTTGGTGGGAGGGTAAAACTGTAAAACTACGACGGACCGACCAAAGAAACCTTATTGCTTTTATTATTAGGTATAGATGGTCTATGAAGAAAATTTGTATCCAAATCTGCAATCCAATTAAAAATTGTATCCTAAATTTTATTCAAAGCGTTTTATGTGCCAATGATAGGGCTAGCCCGCACCGCGGGGATCCGACGTGGCGTCGCCCTCGTTTTGTCCGGCGCACCCAAGCGGCTCCCGCCACGAATGGCGTGGGGTGGGTGTGACGGACGAGTTATTAGGCCTCGCCGAACGAAACCGGGCTATTGGCGTCGCGACTGGGCGCCAAGTTTTGTCCGGCGCATCAAATAGAGCTATTGGCAGCCCTATTGACGCCCTGACTGGAGTTGCGCTAACATCAGTAGTAGACAATTGGAGCTGCTACATGACTGCAGCATCACTTTCATCATCGCAGAAACAACAGCTAGCAGTAGCTAGTACTTGTTGATGCTTACACGCTAGCTGACACCGACATCACGGACACCATTTGATTATCCGAAGCAGTTGAATGTGTGAATGGCCGGTCGGAGTTTGATCAATCAATTTTCAGCATACATATAACCCGGCCGCGTTACAGCTGCAAAACAGATCCGTGATTTCGTCTATAGTTTTCTCCGCAAAACCATGCTCGATCATCGCCCGCCGGCCGGATTGGCGGGGCAATCAGACATGGCAGGGTCAGCTCCTTGAGCTGGGCACCACTAGCACAAGCTAGTACGTATAATACAGTATATTGTGCGTCTTGCATCGTTCCGTCTTTGACTTCACATCCGTCGTCACATGGGAGCGAGCGGCCCGAACTCATGGAGACATTCCGCGTACGTTCTGGTCTTGTCCGGCCTCCCGGAGCTATATAACAGAGTTCAGCTTAGCTTGTCTAAGGAAAAACTAAGTTGCAGATTAGCCAACACAAACAGCCGATCTACTCCAGCAAAGATGGTGAAGCTCGCTGCACTTACCACCTTGCTTGCGTTGCTCGGTACCGTGTCGTGCCAGGGCGACAGAGCGGGCTCGCCCACGTATCCAACGGGCCAAGGTGTGCCTGCTTATGCTCCCGGCCCAAGCCCGTCGAGCCGGAGCGCAACAATCACCTATCCACCAGGTGCGAGCTCAAGTCACTCCGCTTATTCACCGGTTGCGAGCCCTAGCCAAGCAACATATCCTCCTAGCCCAAGCCCTAGCCAAACAATATACCCTCCTAGCCCAAGCCCTATCCAAACAATATATCCTCCTAGTCCTAGCCCAAGCCCGATTAGTCCAAGCCAACCTATCTATTCTCCTAGCCCTAACCCAAACTCCCCCAGCCCTAACCCAAGCCCACACACCAATTCTCCTAGCCCAACTCCATTGCCATATCCTCCTAGCTCAGGTCCTAATAGCCCTAGCCCTGTCGTTTATCCTCCTAGGTCAAACCCACCTGGTAATTCTCCTAGCCCAAGTCCTAGTGCTGACTTTGGCCTCAGTGTCGGTCACTACAGCCATTCCTGCCCAAATGTTGAATCGATTGTCAGGGAAGCAGTGAAGAATGCCACGGACAGCAACCGTGGCACAGGCGCAGGACTCATCCGCCTCTTCTTCCACGACTGTTTCGTCAGGGTAAATCCCACTCACAATATCTTATCTGATAAATATGGTTCCTGGCCAAATCATACGTGCATGAAAGTAGTCATAAAAAAAGAGAGTAGGAAAGTATGAAACGATAAAAAAATGTACGGCTCGATCAAATCGATCAGACGCTCACGTGACATGCGTATACGTACTCATTTATTACTTCAATCTTTATTCCATATCCTTACATGTTGTGTGACTACATGATGATTCAGGGATGTGACGCTTCGGTACTTCTCAACACGACCGGCTCCGACGAACCGACGGAGAGGCTCGGCGGACCGAACCTAACCCTTCGGGGCTTTGAGGTGATCGATACGGCCAAGTCTGCCCTGGAGGAGTCATGCCCCGGTGTCGTATCGTGCTCCGACATCCTCGCCTTCGCCAGCCGTGATGCCACATACTTCCTCACCAACCGCACAACCGACTTCGCCATGCCCGCAGGCCGCTACGACGGGCTCATCTCCCTCGCCAACGAGACGATCCCCAACCTACCCGCTCCCTTCTACGGCCTCCAGCAGCTCAACGATAGCTTCGCCGCAAAGGGGCTCACCATGGAGGACATGGTCACTCTCTCTGGCGCACACTCTGTCGGACGCTCCAGTTGCTCCTCCTTCTCCGACCGCATATCGTCGAACTCCTCTGACATGGACCCCGATTACGCGAGGTATCTGCGCAAGCAGTGCCGTGTCGCGAGCAGCACGGTGGCGCAGGATTACAGGACCCCCGATGATCTAGACCGGGACTACTACAAGGACGTGATCAGCCACGCCGTGCTTTTTGATTCTGACGCGGTGCTCATGGCATCGAACGAGACGGCGAGGATGGTGATGGATAACGCGTCAGTTCGTGGGCTGTGGGAGAGCAAGTTTGTGGCTGCAATGGTGAAGATGGGCAGCGTTGGCGTGAAGACCAACACCGACGGAGAGATAAGGAAGAAGTGCTGGATCATAAACTAGTTTGGCGATCAAGTGGTTGATCTTCATCGTCATGAATTGGACTCGGCCACATTTCGGCACATGCATGTTGTATTGCCGTTGCTGATCCTTTTGTTATTTTGTGAGATTACGACATGCATATAGCTAGAGTTATTTTACGGTACATCAAATGATTCTGGACCATTTATTTCCACCGATCCAACGATCCAGAGTGGAAACACTACACAAGATTTTGTGTAGTATATTTAAGCGCAAAGGATATTTTAGTCATCACACTGCTTCAAATCAGGTGGCCATGGCGCCCGTCTTCTTCCTCAGCGTCGGCATCTTCATCATGTAACTGGACTGGCTGGACTTAAGATGTACACCCGGATAATGCACTAGTAGAAAATGAGGCTTTGCGAAGGGGGCTAGAGAGCCATTAGTCCCGTTTGGAACACCACCCGGGACCAATGCCAGGCATTGGTCCCGGTTCGACCTGCCACAGTGCCGTGGGCCAATAGTCCCGGTTGGGCTGGGGGCATTAGTCCCGCTTCGGGCTACCAACCGGGACTAAAACTCCGGCAGAGCATTAGTCCCGGTTGGTAGACCGAACCGGGACTAATAGTCCCCTACCTATAAAGCCAGCAGCCAGCTTCTACTCCTCTATTTTTTTCTGCCTGGAGGTGTGAGAGGTGGGTGCTAGTTTGTTTTCCTTTACTATGCACTAGAGGTGTTCGATGAAATGCCCGAGCCACATTTCAGTTCACACAAAATGATATGAGGTGCCCGAGCCAACCTTAGGCTTTGTTCTCTCTCTTTCCTCCGATCGATCGAGGTTAATTAGCAACCTAGATTTGTCTTTTAATTTCATCTGTAATTGATACAAATTTTGCATGTGTCGATATACGGTGGTCATTTCAGTATTGAACATGTATTTTAATTGTATTTGATAAACTTAATTATATGATATGCAGCGATCGACGCAGTTCCGATTTTCTTGCAGGCTTGCATAAATTTATCCATGTGGCGGAGACAAACAAAGAGGATGGTTTTATGCCTTGTCCATGTGTGGACTGTCGGAACGTTAAAGCACTCTTCCTCGAAAACCCTTCAAGGCCACCTGCTTCGGAGAGGTTTCATGCCCAGATATAATTGTTGGACCAAGCACGGAGAAAGAGGGGTTATGATGGAAGACAATGAAGAAGAAAATAATGATGAGAACTATCGTATGTTCGCTGAAGAATACGGTGATACTGCGATGGAAGACAATGAAGAAGAAGGAGGTGAAGAACAACGGACGCCAGATGAGCATGCTGATGGTCTTGGTCGGGTCATTTCCGATGTACAACGAGAATGCGATACAGAAAAGGAGAAGCTGAAGTTGGAGGCCATGCTAGAGGATCACAAAAAGTTGTTGTACCCAAATTGCGAAGATGACAGCACAAAGCTCGGTACCACACTGGAATTGCTGAAATGGAAGGCAGAGACTGGTTTATCTGACAAGGGATTTGAAAAGTTACTGAAAATAATGAAGCCGAAGTTTCCAAAGGATAACGAACTGCCCGAGACTACGTACGAAGCAAAGAAGGCTATCTGCCCTCTAGGATTAAATGTGCAGAAGATACATGCATGCATCAATGACTGCATCCTTTACCGCGGTGAGGAGTATGAGAATTTGGATGCATGTCCGGTATGCAATGCACTGCGATACAAGATCAGACAAGATGATCCTGGTGATGTTGAGGGCGATGACGAGCCCGTCGGGAAGAAGATTCCTGCTAAGGTTATATGGTATGCTCCTATAATACCATGGTTGAAACGTCTGTTCAGAAACAAAGAGCATGCCAGGTTGTTACGATGGCACAAAGAAAAGCGTAAGAAAGACGGGAAGTTGAGACACCCCGCCGATGGGTCTCAATGGAGAAAAATCGAGAGAGAGTTCCCGGACTTTGCAGGTAACGCAAGGAACTTATGGTTTGGTCTAAGTACAGACGGTATGAATCCTTTTGGGGAGCAGAGCTGCAGTCACAGCACCTGGCCCGTGACTCTATGTATCTACAACCTTCCTCCTTGGTTGTGCATGAAGCGGAAGTTCATTATGATGCCAGTTCTCATCCAAGGCCCGAAGCAACCCGGCAACGACATTGATGTGTACCTAAGGCCATTAGTTGATGAACTTTTGCAGTTGTGGGCCATACCAGGTGTACGTGTGTGGGATGAGCACAAACAGATGGAATTTGACCTACGAGCGTTGCTGTTCGTAACCATCAATGATTTGCCTGCTCTTAGTAACATTTCAGGACAGTCAAACAAGGGATACAACGCATGCACGCACTATTTAGATAAGACTAAAGGTACATATTTGGAAAAATGTAAGAAGGTCGTGTACCTGGGGTGTCGTCAATTTCTTCCAGGCAGTCACCCCGTAAAAAAGAAAGGCAAGCATTTCAATGGTGAGGCAGATCACCGGAAGAAGCCTAAGCTCCCTGATGGTGATGTTATATTTGGTATGGTCAAGGACATAGAAGTAATCTTTGGAAAGGGTCCTGGCGGTCATTCTGTTCCGAAAGACGTCGCTACCGGACACGCGCCCATGTGGAAGAAGAAATCTATATTTTGGGAGCTACCCTATTGGAAAGTCCTAAAGGTCCGGTCTTCAATCAACGTGATGCACGTGACAAAGAATATTTGCGTAAACCTGCTAGGCTTCCTCGGCGTGTATGGGAAGACAAAAGATACACCGGAAGCAAGGGAGGACCAGCAGCGTATGAAAGATCCAAACAACAAGCATACGGATAAAGGGCGTCATTACTTAATCAGCTACGCTCTTACGAAAGCAGAGAAGGAAATATTTTTTGAGTGCCTGAGCAGTATCAAGGTCTCGGCTGGCTTCTCATCAAATATAAAGGGAATAATAAATATGGCAGATAAAAAATTCCAAAACCTGAAGTCTCATGATTGCCACGTGATTATGACGCAGTTGCTTCCGATTGCATTGAGGGGGCTTCTATCGGAAAATGTTCGAGTACCCATTGTGAAGCTATGTGCATTTCTCAATGCAATATCTCAGAAGGTAATCGATCCAGAAAGTCTGACAAGGTTACAGAAGGATGTGGCCCAATGTCTTGTTAGTTTTGAGTTGGTGTTCCCCCCATCATTTTTCAATATTAGGACGCATCTCCCGGTTCACCTAGTCGACGAGATTGCAATTATCGGTCCTGTATTTCTACACAATATGTTCCCCTTCGAGAGGTTCATGGGAGTCTTGAAGAAATATGTTCATAACCGTGTTAGGCCAGAAGGAAGCATCTCCAAAGGCTATGGAACAGAGGAGGTCATTGATTTTTGTGTTGACTTTATTCCCGACATTAAGTCGATTGGTCTTCCTGAATCGCGGCATGAGGGGAGACTTAGTGGAAAAGCACGCTAGGAAAGAAAGCAATGATATGTAGGGACGGGCATTCTTTCACTCAATCACACTATACAGTTCTACAAAGTTCCACCTTCGTGTCCGTATATCGAGGTACATAAGAATAGTGTACACTCCAAAAACCCAGGGAACCTTACTCCTGGATTAAACAAAAACAAATGGAAACTTTCGGCAGTTGGTTGCGATTACATCTCATGAATGACACTGATGTTGGAGATCAACTCTACTTATTGGCCGCGTCACCATCTTCGACTGTATTGACTTTCCAAGGGTACGAGATAAATGGAAATACATTTTACACGATTGCCTAAGATAAAAAGAGTACCAACCAAAACAGTGGTGTTCGCTTTGATGCAACAGACGAGAATGGACAAAAGGACACATACTATGGTTACATAAAGGAGAAATGAGAACTTGACTATGGACCTACTTTTAAGGTCCCTTTGTTTCGGTGCAGTTGGGTCAACATGAATGGAGAAGGGGTAAAGGTAGACCAGCTGTATGGAATGACAACAGTGGATCTCAAGAATCTTGCGTACAGAGACGAACCATTCGTCCTAGCCAATGATGTGGCTCAGGTTTTCTATGTGAAGGACATGAGCTCTAGACCGAAAAAAGAAAAGATAAGGAAACAAATACAGCACACGATGAGCCAAAGCGTCACATAGTTCTTTCAGGAAAAAGAAAGGAGTCGAGGACAAGAAAGACATGTTAGCAGACTATAATAAGTTTGATGAAATTCCGACATTCACAGTGAAAACTGACCCAAGCATCCCGTTAAATAATGAAGAAACTCCATGGTTAAGGCCGAAGAAGCGATCATGATCTAAGTATGAGTGTAATAGTATATAAAACAATTTATGTATAAATGTTCTCAAAACCTTTTTATGTATGAGTGTTGACAAAAACTGGTGAGAAGTTCGTGTACAAAACACACGGTATCACCTGCATACAAACCGTATTCGGTCGATTAACTGAAGGATTTCTAGATAGAACAAAACACACGGTATCACCTGCATACAACCCTACTGTGGCTAGAGAGTGCCCGCATATCAAATGCACCGTAGGGCGTATGCAGGTGAAACCGTTTGATTTGTATTCGGTCGATGAACTGAATGATCAGAGCGCCTTGCCGCTGCTTGGATCCGACCGAGGGGCATGGCTACCACTTCCACCACCACCACTCCCACCTCCTCGGCAATTCATCATTGTGTCACCCTAATCCAGTGGTTGGATTCAACCTACCCGAGGGCTTGTGTTAGGGAACATGCCAGCGGGTAGGCTAAATCCAACCATTGGGTTCGGTGGCAAAGATAGACGCTCGTTGTGTGCCGTTTCGCTGCAGGGACATCGCTATTTATAGGCGATTAGAAGGTGTACCCGTGGATGAGGTGGGAGTGCAGATCCAACAGCTCACAAGCGCTCTAAAGAAACACACCCCTGATCCAACGGCTCACAAGCGCTTGAAAGAAACACACGATCCGTGTGCTTCTTTAGTCCCGGTTGGTAACACGAACCGGTACTAAAGGCCCTGATCCAACAGCTCACAAGCGCTCGAAGGAAACACACGATCCGTGTGCTTCTGATCCAACGGCTCACAAGCGCTCTAAAGAAACACACCCCTGATCCAACGGCTCACAAGCGCTTGAAAGAAACACACGATCCGTGTGCTTCTTTAGTCCCAGTTGGTAACACGAACCGGTACTAAAGGCCCTGATCCAACAGCTCACAAGCGCTTGAAGGAAACACACGATCCGTGTGCTTCTGATCCAACGGCTCACAAGCGCTCTAAAGAAACACACCCCTGATCCAACGGCTCACAAGCGCTTGAAAGAAACACACGATCCGTGTGCTTCTTTAGTCCCGGTTGGTAACACGAACCGGTACTAAAGGCCCTGATCACATATATATGTAGGCTTGGCCGCCATTGCCATATCACATCTAAACTCATATCTGCAACCTCATCACTCTTCCATTAACTTAGGTGTCGGCGACGATGTCCATGTTGGACCAGAGGGGCGATGTGCGGGACTGGGCTCCACCGGGCTGGCACTGGGAGGTGCTACCTTCCGGGACGCGCAGCTTGGTGAGGAATCCGGGTGACGTCGTCGACCCGGATCTTCTGTGGTGGCAGTCGCGTGGGCCACGCTCGGTGCAGAGGGAGCCGACCTCCGAGGAGGTGGTACGTCGCCGTATCAGGGAGGAGTATGAGCATGTCCGTCGCTACATGTATCTATTGGATAGGCAGTATGACAGTAGGTGGTCGTTTCTTCAGAGGGTTCCTTCTCACGTGAGCTATGACCCTGTGAGGGTTCCTTCTCTTTGGATGCGCAGCGCCGGCGGCTCAGCACCCCGCGGCTCAGTAACCGGTCAAAGTTAGTTTCAGAGTCTGTGATCGCCATATCTTCTGATTGCGATCCAACAGCTCAGAAGCGCTGGAAAGAAACACACCTTTGATCCAATGGCTCACAAGCGCTTGAAGGAAACACACGATCCGTGTACTACTTAATCTCAAACAAAGTTGGATTTGATATAAATATATAGATTATATTTTTTGAACAATTTGATATATTATTTGTATTTTTCTAATAAACAGATCAAAAGCTATTAAATTTATAAGTTTAACTAATGTCTTAATGAATTTATAAGTTTATTACAATTTTTTAAAACTTAATCTCAAACAAAGTTGAATTTGATATAAATATATAGATTATATTTTTTTGAACAATTTGATATATTATTTGTATTTTTCTGATAAACAGATTAAAAGATATTAAATTCATAAGTTTATTCCATTTTTAAACTCTTTATTAAAAAAAATACCTTTAGTCCCGGTTGGAACCACCAACCGGACCTAAAGGTATTTTGGTGCGAGCCTTTTCAGTGCCGCCGAAAATTGCCTTTAGGTCCGGTTGGAGGCACTAACCGGGGCTAAAGGGTTGTCCTTTAGTCCCGGTTGGTGCCACCAACCGGACCTAAAGACCCTTTAGGTCCGGTTGGGGTGGTGAACCGGGACTAAAGCTATTTTTTTAACTGCTTCTTCTTCCTCCTCCCCCAAATCTCCTCATTCTTCTAAGGACCAGCGCGAGGAACAAAATCACGCCGTCAGGCTGCCAAATTCCCGCGCCGCCGTCCTGCTCCTCCGCCCTCCTCTTCCTCCCCTTCGAGCCGTGCTTGCAGGGACGAACGGAGCCGGTCCAATCGAGCTCTTCTCTCCCGCCTCCGGCCGCCGTCGCCATGGACGGATTCGGCGCTGTCCGACCTCCCCGAGCCCTCCATCGACTTCGAGGTGAGCTCCTGGTCCTCCTGGACCCCTCTGCCCTCTCCCTCTCTCTCTGTACCTCGCCGTCGTCGCGATCCTCCGTCCGCCGCCATGGGTGGAGCTCGCCGTCACTACTCCGGCGACCCAAAAGGGGCGGCGCCGCCACCATATGGTTTGCCGTCGTCCGCCGCGTCCAACGCGCCCGTCCGCGCGTCCTCTCCCGCTCGGAATCGTCCAGCGTGTGCGCGCCTTGCGTGCTGCTTGCAGTGCTGACGTCATCATGACGTCAACCGATTTTGTTCAGACTTATTCTTTTGCAGAAATTCCAGAAATTTGTATAAACTTGTAAAATTCATAATTAAATATCTGTTTATCAGAAAAATATGAATAAAATACTAAAATTCTCAGAAAAATTAGATCTATCTATTTATTTCAAATTCATGCATGATTGAACAACTTCAATTAAGAGTTGTCTAGATTCACCAAAATGTCACTTTATGTAATTATGGGGTTTTCCCCAAATATTATATTTGGACCTCATTTAAATTGGTTATGAGGTGTTAGGGTTTATTTTAAATCCATATAACTTGGCATGTCATCATTCTTGTATGCGCATTGCACGATGCTATGTTGAATGCTTGTCGTTTCTGTTTTCCGGTGTTCTGTCCCTTCTCGGTAGAACGAGGGAAAGGTTGTAGGAATTTTGTATTAGCTTATATTGTATTATATTAGTCTCTTATATTTGTGTAATAGAAATATTGTATCAATTTTGTATTAGCTTATATTGTATTTATTAGTCTTTTATATTTTATTAGAGAGGGAACTTGTATGAAACGGGCGCAGCAATGCGCGTCTTTCCTTTTAGTACCATTTTACAGCAACACGGCAGAGACAACTCCGAAAATAACCTTCGCATTTTGCAGAAACCATGGATCCAGTCGGTAGAGATGAAAATGACGAACATATCCTCGAGGATATGATCCGCGGCGACGATGTTGCAAGTCAATTCCTGAACAAGTCCGGTGAGGGGGATGAGTCTCTCAACCGAGGTGACGGCGGCCCCGACGCCTGGGAAGAGGCCGTACTCGGTGAGGGGGAAGCCGACGAGGCAGAAGCCGGTGGCTCGGGTGCCACATTGATCAACACAAACTCCGGAGAGGTGCATATATATATTTATATTAATTAATTTAGCCTCCGTTGTCTATATACACATATTAACGGTCTTTCTTCTTTTAGCCCTCCGGATCGAGCAAGTCCACTGTGAGGACGAAATGAGGACCAACCAGAAAGTTGGAGGACAATGTCCGGTACAGGATCGAGGTGGTCGCTGTAGACGGTGAACCCATTGCTCCAACAGATGTCAAACAGAAGTTTGTGAAGCAATGCGGTGTCATTGTTAGGGACTTCGTCCTGATCACCATCCAAGAATGGAATAAGCCAAAGGATCGTGATGTTACCTGGCTCGGCGACGAAGGCAAAAAACACATTTTTCAAAAGGTCATGCATAATTTCACCTTGCCGTGGCCAGAGGTGGATCCAGAGGAGGGGGAGCCATCTGAGGAGCAGATGGATAAACTTAAAAAAGAGCTAGTAGATAAAGTCAAGGCGTGGGCTCTTAAGAAGATGGCCGAGCTATTTAACAAATATAAGAAGAGATTGTACACCGACTATGTGTTGAAAGGAAAAACTCCGGATTTCGATCGAGGGTACGAGAAGATAAGAGACTATTGGGATGAATTTGTAGCGTACAAGAAATCGGAGCCAGCTCTGGCAAAGTCTGAAATAAATAAGGCAAATGCTGCTAAGAAGAAGTACCACCATAATATGGGGCCCGGTGGCTACGCCCGTTCCATGCCTAAGTGGGACAAAATGGAGAAGGAGCTGCTGGATCAACGGATTGTACTAGAGCCTATTAGAGATGGATGGGTCGAGCTGTCCCGAAATTGGTTCTACGGGCATGGGGGCACACTGAACGCTTCTACCGGGGACTGCATATATAACAAAAGACACAAGGATAATCCTCTACTACCCATCGATGACATTAGAAAAGCAGTAAAGGATGTTGAAGAGGGACGGTTCCGTCCCGATAGAGAGAATGACGAGCTTGCACGCGCCCTTGGGAATCCCGAACATAACGGACGAACACGAGGCACCCCAGGCTCCAAGCCGTGGGCACATGGGTTTCCCGTGGAACAAAAAATATGGCCCGACAGAAGTCATATGAGGAGAAAGGTAAGGGGGCAACAGGAAGAAGCCGAGAAGGCAGACCTGCTCCGCGCACTAGAAGAAGGGTACAAGCGGCAGCAGGAGCAAATCGACCGACTTAGCCAGCAAGGCACTCTCGCCCTATCTCAGCAGCACGTCGATGCTGCCGCCCCATCGAATCGGAGAAGCAGCGTGGCTTCGAGCAGGCTCGTTGATGATGATGATCCTCTTCGTCGCTACCCAGTGGATGATATCACGGAGACCACAACTTGTGAGCTACATGTGAAAGTGATGAACATAAGCATGAAGGTGGCGGTCGGCTATGCCGTACCTATTGGACCTACACCAACTTTCCATTGCTCCACTGTTCCTCTTGGCTACGCTATTGTCGGGGTGGATGAAGTTTTTAAAGGATTTGAGGAGCTGAAGCTGGATCACCCCGCAGGTAAAGATGGGGAGATCGTTGAACTTGGAGAAGCCAGAAAAAACACCATTCTATGGCGAAAGGAATTAATCGTGCTTCCAAGGCACTACTAGGAAACTAGCTATAGGTGGAATGCTATTTGTGGCGCACCATTATTCCATGCGCCACTAAATTGTTTTTTTGTGGCGCACCACTTGGCATGCGCCACAGAAATATGTCTTTCTGTGGCGCATGCGTCTGACATATTTCTGTGACGCATCTAGACGCATGCGCCACAGAAATATGGTGGCCCCGGCACCAATGATTGGGTGGGTGCCCTTTCTGTGGCGCATGGGGCCACATGCGCCACAAGAAATCACAATTCTATGGCGCATGTGGCCCCATGCGCCACAGAATTGTGCCCGGATTTCAGATCCCCCCCGTGGATCGCCTTTTTAGTTTTGCACGGAGTGAAAGAAAATGATAAAAAATTCAAAAAATAAAATCCTTTTAGATATATGGAAGGTTTAGGGTCTAGTTTGTAGGAAAAATTTGAAATACACATTTTGACCTTTTTTCCAATAGTAGGTGAAGAAATATTAAATTGGCCATAACTTTTGCATACAACGTCGAAAAAATGCGTATAATACCTTAAAAAAAACTAGAGAAAATTTCAAATTCGATCGCACCGGGTTTACCCGGTCAGGCATTCACAGAATCCTCAAATTCCAAACCAAAAAAAAGTTACGGGCAACAGAAGAATTTTCCCAGCAAAATCAAAAAAAAGGAAAAAAAAAGGAAAAAAAATTCTGTGGCGCATGTCTAGCCCATGCGCCACAGAATTGTGAGATTCAAAATTTGAATCCCGCCGGCGCCCCTCATCTCCCTCTCTTTTCCCCTTTTCTCCTCATCTCCTCCAGTTCTCCCTCCACTTCTCTCTCCACTTCTACTCTTTCTTTCTCCTCTTCCCTTCTCCTCTACACTTCTCTCCCCTTCTCCTCCCTCCTCTATCTCTTCTCCTCTATTCCACATCTTCTCTACTCCACCTCCACCTCCACCTCCACCTCCACCTCCACCTCCACCTCCACCTCCACCTCCACCTCCACCTCCGGCGACCTCCTCCACAACTCCGGCGAGCTCCACAACTCCGGCGACCTCCTCACCACCCCGGCGACCACCTCCACAACCCCGACGACCTCAACCCCGACGACCTCCACCTTCGGTGACCTCCTCCTCCACCTCCGACGACCTCCTCCACCACCGGCAACCTCGGCCTCCACTCCGGCGACCTCCTCCTCCACTTCGGCGACCTCATCCGGTGACCTCCGACGACCCCTTCCTCCACCCACGGCAACACGGTCTCCGACGAGCTCCGACGAAATTCTGGCGAAATTCCGGCGGCCAGATCTGGATCTAGATCTGGCAGCCCTTTTTTTTTAAATTCAAAAAAAAATCTGTGGCGCACCAAGGTGGGATGCGCCACTAAAATATTTCTGTGGCGCACGGTGCTGGGATGCGCCACAGAATTTGGCATTTCTGTGGCGCACCACCGGCGTGCGCCACAGAAATATATTTTAGTGGCGAGGATTTAGTGGCGCATCCACTATTTCCAGGGATGCGCCACAGAAAGGGTGAAAAGGTGCGCCACTGGTAGCATGTTTCCTAGTAGTGAGGCCATCGACTCCTCAGAGTAGCGATCTAGCGCAACACTCTCCAGCGCAACAGTCTTCTCCGCCGTCGCCGCCTCAGGCGCCGTCTCCGCAGCCTCAGTCTCCAGCGCGTGAGTCTCCGCCGCCTCAGTCTCCAGCGCGGCCGTCTCCGCCGCCTCAGTCTCCGCCGCCTCAGTCTCCGCCGCGTGAGTCTCCGCCACCTCAGTCTCCGGTGCGTTGGGGTAGGTTGGGGTTGGATAAGAACCGATTACCGAAACGTAAGTTAGCACCCCTACCAAAAATACCTCACAAGAATATGGTCAAGAGACCTTACGACCGTACACCGGAGGAAAACGCGGTGTACGCAGAAGCCGAAAAGGTCGCGTGGTTTGCTAAGTTGAAGGAGAAACCGAAAAAGTTTCCCGACACCCCAGAAGAGCATGCCAAAGTCGTAGCAATGCTGAAGAATATGCAGCAACCCCCGCCAGCGGAAGAACCAGACTACGAACGCTCTATTCATAAGGGGACGAAACGGAAAGCAGAAAGATCAGTTCCCCAGCTCGGAACACAGAAAAAACAATCAGTTGCCCTGCTCAAAGTGGTCTCCAATACCGAGGCGGGGTCCAGCAGAGTACGGCCCGTTGTTCCGATCGACGACAAGTCTTGTACGCCTGAGATTGTTGCCATGTTCGGAGAAGCAGCCGCTGCTCAGGGCTTGACTATTCATCAGTACTTAGACCGAATAGATTATCAGAAAGTTGCAGACTACACATACAAGCACGGGCGTCCTCTCGTCAAACCTGAGTTGGTCAAAGATCTACCAACAAAAATGCGAAGATTGCATAATTGGTACATGGCAGCCTCAAAGAGAGGGGGGGATTGGCTCTACATTAAATATGATAACAAGGCTTTCGGGTCTGGAAATGGAGTGACAATGATTCAATTTTCTGAATTATTTCAGTTGTTCCAACAAAAAGCCCTCGACAAAACTATCATCAGTGCCTATTGTCTGTAAGTATTATTTCTGTAATTAATTTTCTTGCTAGCTCACCTGGTTCATTGTATTTTATAATCTTACTCATTACTATATTAATTATGCAGAATGAAGATTCTCCAATGCAGAAGAGGACAAATCTATGACATTAGGTTCATTGACCCAAATGTCGTTCATGAAAAAGTTCTCGTTGAACAATACCAAGATACAGAGAATAACTTGGTAAATGCATTCTTGTTTAACGAAACCAAAAGAGAGATACTATTTCCATACAACTTCGAGTAAGTGTTACTGTCTTGTACACATTATTCTATTTCGCTTAATTTCTCGATGTTAAGTGTATAATTGATAAATTATGCATGCGCAGCTTCCACTTTATTCTGCTAATCATTGTGCTGGACAAAGGAACAGTACAAGCCATGGACTCGAGACGTCATCCCCTTGAGCACTGGGAGAGCATGCAGATATGCCTCCAGAGGTAATTTCAATCATTATGTCAGTATATCGATAGCAATTAATTAATATATAAGTCCTTTATTCATTTTCTTTGCCGGACAGGGCTTGGAAACAATTCACTACAGCCGCCAAGGATAGGGGTGCTTGGGCGGAGAAGCTTGACTTTAAAAGATTAGATGTAAGTACTACTAGCTATATCCGTGCATCATCTCTTTGTTTCTAGTTTTAATACCATTACAATTCTTGATTTTTATTTTCATTGAACTTTGTTCCTGTAAAGTGCTTGGAGCAGCCAGAGGGGACAAATTTATGTGGATACTACGTCTGCGAGTTCATTCGTCAGACGTGTTGTGAGAAGGGTAGAATTTTAAAACAACTTGAAGTGAGTATGCAATATTCACAATTTTTGTTTATTGCCATCAATTTTGTTTAGTTTCATTCATATATATTGACCACTTTTTTAATTAGATCGAACGGTTGCGAGACGGCCTTCTACCATTGGATCGTGTACGAGCAATCCAGAAAGAAATTGCCAGATTCATAGATGCAGAGGTCCTAAATAAGAATGGAGAATACTATACTGATTCTAATGCATATGCGGAAAGTAGAAGATGATGTGTTTATATTACAAGGTGATCGAGTGTAAAAAAGATGTGACGATGATCGTGTGTGTAATATATTTGTGACGATGATGTTTAATATATAGTGGTTCCCCATATTGATTCTACATTTTGGTATTTTAATTTCATTTTTTTACATAATCAAATAGGTCTTACTTTTCTGAACATTTTGGTATTTCATTCATATTTTTATGAATTACAGAATAAGCATTATTGATTCTACAAAATTAAACCTTTTTCTGGAATTTGTGAAAAAAAAATTCGGCTAATAGTCCCGGTTCGTATTACGAACCGGGACTAAAGCTCCTGGGCCCGACGGCAGCGGAGGGGCCACGTGACGCCGGCATTAGTCCCGGTTGGAGTCCCAACCGGGACTAGCTTTAGTCCCGGATTGCTAGTCCCAGTTGGGGAACCGGGACTAATGGCCCAACCAAACCGGGACTAATGCCCCTTTTTCTACTAGTGATGGAAAAATGTTAACATGACGCTCGGCAGATTCGTTGGCAATGTCGGGGTAGGGCTCTACCCGGCCGTCTAGCAGACCCCGTAAATCAGGCCCCCCGTATCGATTTTTTTCCAGTTTCGCTACGGGGCGGCTCCTTGCCCCCTACTTGTGCGGGGTGGGAGGGGGAATACAGGGCCAACCCGCCACAGCCGCTCGCCCGCCGCCGCCGGAAACCTAGGCATCCGGCCCCCTCCGCCGCCCGCCGAGCCGCCCCACACTGCGTCGACGGCCGCCGCACCCCCGCCGCACCTCAGCGCCCCTCGGCGCGCCCCGCCGCACCCCGCCGCGTTCTTCTCCGCCGCCAAACCCACGGTCAGTACTCCGCCGCATTCTTCTTCGTTTTCACCGGTACAATCGATGAGCTTGGAGGCTGATCTATGCTTCACGGTGGTAGATGACTTCGGAGGTGACTATGGAGGATTTGGTGGATTCGTCGACCGATTGGTCATCCTCGAGTTCCGATGATTCGGACCTCGACGAGCTGCTGAACGACGACGACACGGAGATGATGCTGCTCCTCTTCGGCATGAAAGAAATCGAGGACCGCGCCAAGCTGCATGGCCAATGATTTATTACATTCATTTCCTATTCTTGTATGTGTGAAACATTTGTTATTTGTTTGATTGCGGGAACATTTGTTATTTTTTTTTATTATTCCATTCGAAAACCCTGCTTTTGACGGGCCGAAAATTCGTCCAACCTAGCAGACCTCGTATCCCCACCCCGTAAAACAGTGGGGATACGAGGTCTGCTAGGTTGGACGAGTTTTCGGCCCGTCAAAAGCGAATACAGGGCCCTCTACTCGCGTTATACGGGGCAGAAATTTAGGGGGTCTGTTAGACATGCTCTAAGAGTAGAACTTCCTGGTCCTGGACCTCCTGATGAGGGACTCATGGTGGATGTACTCACCGTCACCGACGACTCAAGTATCTGGCCAATACATACTCGTGTGCACGGAAACTTGGCAAGCTAGCTGCTACATGATGTGCCTGGCTTGCTAGCGTTGCCGCGTTGGTGGCATGCGTTGATTCTGCTGCATGTGGTGGAGCTGGTCCAGGGTGCTGGACTACTCTGCTTCGCCGCCTTCTAGCCCGGACAGCAATATCTCCATCCAGAGTGACATCAGCGGAATTCCTTCTGAGGTCTCCAACACGCTGGCGTTCCCAGTCACCTGGGGGTACCGGTGGTACTTGGGGTACGAGGACGGAACGTACCCCCCGCGCGCCCCCGTGCGCTCTCGGCTGCGCTTTCCTGGTGGTCGGGGAAGCGGTGGCGATGGGAATGGTGGCGGTGGTGGAGCTGGTTCAGGCAACTCCGGTGGCGGCATGGGCAGCGGTGAAGGAGCAGGTGCAAGGCGCGACAAGGGCGCACGTGGTGGGCGCCGCACAAGGTGGGACCAGGGGCCAGCGCCGCAGACCGGAGGAGGGCCTGCGGGAGGCTGGCAGCGCGAGCTGGTTGAAGATGAAAAGGAAGGCATGGAGAGCTCGGTGGCTGCGCCGGGGTTTGTCGACACTCCTGTTCCGGCAACCTCGGGCGAGCTGCTGCCCGGGACGCAAGGACCCTTGGAGGTTGTGCCGCAGCTGATGGATGCGGAGCTGACGCTGCCCACCCTGTTGTGGAACGGCGCAGGCGCTGTGAAGGGGAAGAGGTACTGTGATGGGACCACGGAAATTCTGCCTGCCAATCCGTGGCGGGGGAGTTGGCGCCAGAAAAGGAGGAGCTGCAATTTCAGGCTGGCTGCGAGAGCCAGCTCTTCGGGCCACATTCCCCAAGGGATGCGATGGGCCAAGAAGACCGAGAAGGCCCAACTCAAGGTGACGCCGATGCTGTTGGGCTGGGAGAGAAGGAGCCCATCCGGGACCCGCTTGAAGATTTCAAAGTGGGCCATTCCAAGAAGAAGGACGAGCCTCTGCTTCCTTTCCCAGAGCAAGTCTCTGTCACGACCGCCAGCGGCGACCATGGCAGAGAAGCGAGTGGAGGCAGGGAAGAGGAGTGGAAGGCTAGCCGCCAAACCCACGGCGGGCTGGTCCGCCATGGATAAAGTGAAGCTGGTCCTCCTCAAGAAAAGCGGATTACTGCAGGACACGGAAGAGCCCAGACGGCGGATCTGGAGAAGGTCTGCAACATGTACGACAAGCCGCTGCCGCCAAACTTCATGGATGCGGTGTCATCTCTGGTTGGTGTGAATGCAGCTACCAAAGGGAAGCTGCCAGAAGGTGCGGGCGTGCTCGCAGCATAGTAGGTGCCCGATTAAAGTCAATGTGTGTTCCTCTATTTACCATGTTGTGTTTCCTTTGTTCCCCTGTGCTGCTGAGTTGGGTGCGGCGTGTGCGAAGTTTGTCCAGCTCTGTTGTTGAGGTCATGTTGTTGAGAGTTCCCTTTGTTTCCCCATGGAGCTTTGTGTAATGGATTGGAATGTGCGTGGTGCAAATAGCTCGGCGAAGCGCAGGGCGCTGCAGTTGTTCTTCGCCGATAAGCTCTGCAATGTGGTCTGCTTACAAGAAACTAAGATTGCAAACATGACAAAGAATCTGGTGGTGGAAATCCTTGGGCCACGGTTTGGGAATAATTTCGTTTGTCTCCCGGCAAATGGATCGAGAGGAGGGGTGCTAATTGCCTGCACTGATGATTTTTCTATCCATTTAGATCCGCTAGTGGCTGCTGCTCGTTTCTCTGTTACTGGAACAATTGTGCACAAGATGGATGGTAGCTCTTGGTCTGTCACAGGAATCTATGGACCGCAGGAAGATGCTCTAAAAGTCGAGTTCATGCAGGAGATCAGGAGAATTTAAACTGTTGTTCAGGACAGATGGATGGTGCTTGGTGATTTTAACTTGATCAACAGTGTGGATGACAAAAGCAACCCAAATATAAATCTACGGCTTATGGGGCAATTCAGAGCAATGATCAATGATCTAGAGTTGATTGACTACCCTCTAATTGGGCGCAAGTTCACATGGTCTAATGAGAGACAGAATGCGACAATGACAAGAATTGACAGAGTCTTTGTGTCTAAGGATTGGGATCTGGCATTCCCTCAATTTCAGCTCACCCCCGCCTCATCTAATGTCTCTGATCACTGCCCTTTGCTGCTCAATAAGATGCAACGGCTGCACTACTCCGGTTTCAGGTTTGAGAAGCACTGGTTCCAGTTTGACGACTTCATGCCAGTAGTGCAGAAAGCATGGGAGAAGCCTGTCAAAACTCTCGATGCAGTTAGGGCTCTGCACATAAGGTTGTCTCGTACCTCAAAAGCGCTAAGACAGTGGGGCAAAAAGAAAAAGAGTTGGGCTCGGGTGATTTCAGCAGTGGCCAATGATGTAATTTTCAACCTAGATCTTGCCCAAGAATCAAGGATGCTATCTGATGGGGAAAGAAAGCTTCGAGCTGGACTGAAGAACAAGCTTTTAGGGATTGCAACAATCGATAGGATAAGATGGCGGCAGAGATCAAGAATCACTTGGCTGCATGAAGGTGATGCCAACACAAGGCTGTTTCATCTGAGAGCTAATGGAAGGCGGCGCAAGAATCATATTCCGTCGCTAATGGGACCCGGGGGGCTGTCTCTGATCATGACAACAAAGCAACGATCTTGCTACAACATTTTCAGAAGTTAATGGGGACAAGGAAGCCTACCTCGGTGGACCTAAACTGGGAGGCTTTGGGTCTTCCCTCGGCAAATTTGGACCACCTGGATGCACCTTTCACGATGCAGGAGATCAAAGAGGCACTATATGATATGCATGGAGAAAAGGCCCCTGGGCCAGATGGTTTCATTGGGGATTTTTACAAAAAATGCTGGACAGTGGTCTCGGTTGATTTGTTGGCTGCGATGAATCAAATGCATGCTCTCAAAGGAAATCAGTGGCGGTTGCTTAACACGGCAAACATAGTGTTGCTTCCAAAGAAGAATGATGCTGCGGACGCAAAGGATTACCGACCAGTGAGCCTCATGCATAGCGCAACGAAGATCCTTTGTAAGATTCTGGCAAAGAGGCTAGCGCCAGAGATGGACAAGCTTGTTTTCAGCGGACAGGGCGCTTTTATCCGCGGGAGATCAATCCAAGACAATTTTTTGTACGTCAAGAACATCGTTAAAGAGGCACATACGAAGAAATCTAAGTTGTTGTTCCTAAAGCTAGATATAGCCTGTTGTGGGGTTACCTTTCGACCCCACGGTGGTGGTACCTGGGTCACACCAAGGAAGGCCCAAGGAAGGCCCAAGAAGGATGATGTGCGGCCCAAGGTAGTCGATGTTAGGTCATCAGCTTGATCATCCTGTACGTGCCATCAGCACAGTTCGCCCGAGACCCAGCCTATCATATAAAGGCTGGGAGGGTCCCTCATCTAGGGTAACGAACACATATGCTCATACTCATAGCCGCCATCGCAAACCTTAGCGAGATTGCCATCTCGCCATTGTAGCCACCTTGATCATAATTCCAGACAAGCAGGAGTAGGGTGTTATCCTCCGGGAGCCTGAACCTGGGTAAATCGCCCCCTGTTAGCCGTCGTGATCACCAATAACCCGGGGTGCTCAACCCAGGGATTTGCCGAGCCCTAACCTCGTCAATTGGCGCCGTCTGTGGGAAGAACGAGCGTTGGAACCATGGTCGCTCCGGCTCCATCAACCTTGAAGACCGACGCCTGCACCAGGGAGCCAGTCCGGTCCAGCTCCCTCGAGTACGTCAGCCACCCGCCGGCTCATCACTCGGCGTACGCTGAACTGAGTGAAGGTACGTGGATCACCTTTGGTACCATGCGTTACCTCATAAACAGCTACGGAACACTCCGATCTATGGTGGCCGCGCTATGCGCGGAGACGACACCCGCGTCTGCATCGACTACGTCGACCACGCCTTCACCTACCGTGGAGATTGCATCTGCTGTGAATGCAACGATCGCGTCTTCGACTGCCGCGAAGATCGCATCTATTACGACTACAACGACTGCGTCATCACCTGCCGTGATCGCATCTACCGCGACTACGGCAATCGCGTCTTCGACTGCCGCGAAGATCGCGCCTGCCTCGACTGCACCAATGCCCCCCATGGCAAAAATCGCGCCCAACGCGACCACGACACCCGCACCTCCGGCTGCCAAGGAGATCGCATCGGCGGTGACCCCTGCGCTGATCAAGTCTACTCCGACTACCTTGGTCGCGTCGCGGGCAAGGCCAAGATCTACATCGACTCTGACTACATCGGCCACGCCTTCGCGTCGCGAGATCATCCGCAAGCCAACCGCACCCGCGTCGACGACAGCGACTCCATTCCTCGCATCCGCGGTGAAGGCCGCGGAATTCCACGGAAAGAACCTCAACGGCAACTGTGGTACCCACCACGTTGGAGCCATTTTCGACTCCGAGCACGGCTCGGATGAAGGAAGCAGCAGTGGAAGCATCAGCCCCACTTCCCGGGTTTACCCCGCACAAGTCTACATGACCGGCCCGGCGCGGGCCAACGGCGACGAACCCGCATATCCACTGGAGGTGGTCATGCCGGATCAGACACGGCTCACCATCACCCGCGACATGGCAATCAGAGCCCTGAAGCACGTCGAGGAGGGCACATATCCCCCACCAGACGCACCCCGAGAGGACCTTTTGGCGGTCCAGTATCTGCTGCGGAAAGAAGGCGAACGACTCCGCGCAGAGAAGGCCGAGCTGCTCCGACGCAAGGAGGAAGCCGACGCGGCGAGTGCCAGGAGGGCCGCGTATTCATTCGCTGCCGCCTCGACAGAGGTCTCACAAGGAGCAAGGCGCCACAGGCCCCGCGTGCCCCGGATGACAGAGGCCGAACGCGCCGGAATTACCCGCAACCTCGAGTCGTCATACATGACTGAAGATTCGGACGGGATACCCGTCCCCAAGACACCCGAAGCTGCCCTCATGGCAGTCGAAACATACCTGCGACTGACGCAGCCACCTGAGGGTGACGCCCGCGCTCTCCTCCACAAGCAACAGATCATGTCCATCAAGGCAGTCGAAGAAGCTCTGGCGAACAAGGCGCCAACAGAAAGGGCGCAAGAGAATCGGGGTCGCCGCGACCGCGAACCCGCAGCGCTCGCAGGCCCAGCTCCAAGACAGCCGCGACAGCCGCAGCCAGGCGAAGACCTCCGCAACGTCATCACGCAGAGGACGGTAGATCGCAACCGCACCCAGCGGATTGTCAGCACACCCAATGCTGACGATCGCGACGATAGTGAATTCGAGCCACGCGGTGCCCCATGCTTCAGCTTCAACATCCGCGACACAAGAATGCCCAAGGGCTTCAAGCTCACGGCAGAAGCGGTCAAGTACGACGGAAAGCAGGACCCGAGAGACTGGCTGGAGGACTACCTCATAGCCTGCAGTTGCCAGGGCGGTACTTCGACTACAGCCATGCAGTACATTTAGCTGATGCTCACAAGATCTGCACGCGGGTGGCTCAACACTCAACCCAAGGACGCCTTCAGCACATGGGACGAGTTCGCGGATCCCTTCGTCAAGAGCTTCCTGGGGACATACTCAAGGCCGACAACTTTCGTCGAGCTCCAAGCATGCAAACAAGGACGGGACGAGCCGCTCCGGTCCTACATCCAGCGATGGACCCTGCTCCGCAACACCATGGAAGCCACCTCGGAAGACCGGGTGATGGATGCCTTCATGCACGGCGTCTACCGCCGCGACCTCCGCGAGGAATTTGGTAGGCTCCGGCCGAGAAACATGATTGACCTCATGAAGATAGCCAACCAGTGGGCAGACGGAGAGGACTCGGTCCGTGATACTCCACGAGACGTGGCCGGACCAAGCAACTGGCGGGAAGGACGCCAGTAGAAGAAGCCGCGTTACCACGGCAATGACTCAATAGAGTTAGTAGCGGCGGGATTCGAAACCCCCCGCGAGAATGAAGCATACGACCAGAGTCGCCAATTCAACCGAAGTGGTGGCAGCACCTACTGTGGCGATGGGAGCCGCAAGCGAGAGTGGCAGAGGCGCACGCTGACTCCGGAAGAAGAGCTAGAGCAACCTTGCAAGCACCACATGTTCAGGAACCCGGAAACGGGCAAGTGGGGATCCCGTCACCTGTTGAAGGACTGCAAGAAGGCACGGAGGATATACCAGGCAATGCAGAAGATAGTCACTCAGCCAGCCATGCAGTTGGCTCCCCAGGCAACACCCGCAGCACAGCCAGTCGCGCAGTTGGCTCTCCAAGCAGCACCCGCACCCGCACCTGCAGTCGCTAATCCAGCACAGGCAGCGGGAGTTTTTTATCCGCAGCAGCAGCCGCAGCAAGAAGCCCCTGACGCATATCCAGCGGCACGCGGACAGCTCAACATGATACAGAAGGGGTGCCCTTCAAACTTCAAACAGGACACAGAAGATCATCACCCGCCAAGTCTACCAGGTTGTCACTTGTCCACCTGCAGTACCCGAATACCTGAGAGGGTCAGAGACACCGATCACGTTCTCCAGAGAAGATCATCCACCTGCGGTACCACGACCCGGGCACGCTGCTCTGGTAGTCGAAGCTCTGGTCGGGGATTACACCTTGAAAAAGGTGTTCATGGACGGAGGCAGCGGCATCAACATTATCTTTGCCGACACCCTCAAAAGAATGAACAGGCCAACAACAAACTTGGCGCCATCAGGGACCACCTTCCATGGCATAGTACCAGGGCAAGCCGTCACGCCCGTGGGAGCAATCACACTCGATGTCATCTTCGGCACACCCGACAACTTCCAGAGGGAGGCGATCGACTTCGAGGTAGTCGACTGGAAGTCGCAGTACCATGCGATACTCGGGCGCCCAACCTTTGCCAGATTCATGGCGATACCTCACTACGCCTATCTGATGCTCAAGATGCCTGGACCCAAGGGCATCATAACGGTGCACGGCGACTTCGACCGCTCCAACAGCTGCGACCGCGAATTCAGCCAGATCTCTGAATTCTTCGGAATGGAGGAGCACCTTGCGATGATGGCAGTCGACAACGACAAGACCATTTTCCCGCCACGCAAGAAACCAGCCAAGGACTCTGCCTTCAACACGACTGACGACACAAGAACCCATCAAGTCCACCCGACGGACGCCAGCAAGACAGTCAAGGTGTCGGCAAGCCTGCCTATCGCATAGGAAGGCGCGCTCATCGAGTTTCTACGTGAGAACTGGGAGATCTTCGCCTGGCAACCTTCTGACATGCCAGGCATACCCAGGGAACTCGCCGAGCACTCCTTACGCGTCCACAAGGACGCCAGACCCGTCAAGCAGACCATGCGATGCTTTTCGGGTCCCAAGCGAGACGCCATCAGCAAGGAGATCGACCAGCTGCTCCACGCCGGATTCATCCGAGAAATCAAGGACTCGGACTGGGTAGCGAACCCGGTCCTGGTGGAAAAGAAGAAGACGAAGAAACTCCGTATGTGCGTCGACTTCACCGCCATAAACAAGTGCTGCCCCAAGGACCACTTTCCGCTCCCGCGGATAGACCAGATCATCGACTCGACTGCAGGCTGCGCGCGCCTGTCCTTCCTGGATGCCTACTCCGGATACCAGCAGATAAGGATGAAAGTCGAAGATGAAGAGAAGACTGCATTTATCACACCCCATGGTGTGTTCTGCTACCAAATGATGCCCTTCGGGTTGAAGAACGCTGGAGCCACATATCAGCGCATGATGCAAGCTTGCCTGAAGGAGTTAATAGGAAAGATCGTACAAGTCTACGTCGACGACATAGTCATCACCACTCGAACGAAGGACAGTTTAATTGCTGACCTCCGCAAAGCTTTTGACTCGCTTGACTGGGGCTTCTTGTTGAGGGTTTTGACTCAGATGGGTTTTGGCGTGCGTTGGCGAAATTTAGTTTCCCTCTTGTTGGCGTCTGCATCGTCTCGAATCTTACTGAATGGCCATCCTGGATTGCCAATGGTCCATCGGAGAGGGCTGAGGCAGGGAGATCCGCTTTCCCCCCTGCTGTTCATTTTAGCCATGGAGCCCCTTCAGAAGTTGTTGGCTAATGCAACTGAGCAGCAGGTGCTGACGCCGCTCAAGCTGCGGGCAGCCAGGCTGCGGTCAAGCTTCTACGCAGACGATGCCGCTCTCTTTGTCAACCCGGTGCAATCTGACGTTGCTGCTGTACACAGAATTCTAAACTTGTTTGGAGAGGCGTCTGGCCTGAGAACTAATTTTGATAAATGTGTTGCTTACCCTGTTGCTTGCCAAGGGATGGACCTGAATGCAGTCCTGCAGAACTTCGGAGGGCAAGCTGGTGTGTTACCTTGTCAATACCTTGGATTACCACTTGGCTTCAGGAAACCCAAAAAGATCGAAGTGTAGCCACTTTTTGACAAGGTGGTTGGTCGTCTCAAAGGGGGAAAAGGGAAGATGATGACTAGAAGAGGCAGGTTGACTCTGATTAACAGTGTGGCAGCGGCAACGGCAACCTATTTCCTAACTGTGTTCCCGGCAGAGAAGTGGATGATAAAGAAATTTGACAAGTTGAGAAGGAATTTCCTTTGGGCACCAGAGGAAGAAGCAACAGGAGGAAAATGTTTAGTAAGTTGGAAAAGAATTTGTGCGCCAATGGAATATGGCGGGCTGGGGATTAAAGACCTGCAGGCTTTCAGTCGCTCACTGAGATTAAGATGGGAGTGGTTCCAGTGGGATGGGCAGGAGAGGCCATGGAAAGGGACCGCTACACCCTGTGACAAGGTGGATAAAGATCTGTTCCAGGCATGCACTGAAATTACAGTTCGTGATGGCAGTCTTGCAAGATTCTGGCATGATTCTTGGTTGCAAGGAAAGGCTCCTCGGAACATGGCACCTAGTCTCTTCCCTCTCGCAGCCCGGAAGAATCTCACTGTCAAGGAAGCCCTTGGGGAAGGAAGATGGATGCGAGGACTGCAACGAATTTCTTCGGTGGAGCAACTTGAGCAGTTTGTCGAGCTTTGGTCTGCTCTGCAGCAGGTCCAACTAACCAATGAAAGGGATTCTATTAGATGGCTACTCACGGCGAATGGCCAGTATTCAGCTAGCTCTGCATATGCGGCACAGTTTTGGGGTCGCATAAGGAGACCCAATATTGATGCAGCCTGGACAATTGTTGCAGAAGGAAAAGTGCAGATTTTCTTTTGGCTAATGCTACAGAATAGGAATTGGACGGCCGACCGTTTATTGGCGAGAGGCTGGCCGCACGATAACAACTGCTGCCTATGTCTGTTGGAGCTGGAAACTGCTGAGCATTTGGCGCTCAATTGCCCTTTCGCAAAAGAGGTGCGACGTTTCTTTGTCAACACCCGCCCCATTATGGTACAGCAGCTTGACAATGCAAACTCGATCCAAGAATGGTGGTGCACGGCGAGAGGAGGAGCAAGAGGAGCGCAAAAGAAAATGGATATCGCTATCGCAGTCTACATCTTTTGGCATTGTGTGGAAAGAGCGAGGAAGGAGAATTTTTCAGAATGAGGTGCTGACAGCGGCTGGTGTTGCCAGCCTCATCCGAAGTGATGTGGAGATGTTATTCCTAGCTAAACGCATAGGCTAAGAGTGTTACAGCCTGGGGGTTGTCTTTGGGTGTGTTGAATGAGGGGTGCTAGACACCGGTTGTAATTTGTAAATGTCATTTTCCTATCTCTTTAATGCAAAGGCAGAGCGCCTGCCGTTCACGTTCAAAAAAAGAAAACTGCAGACGACGGTCCGATCCATGCTCTGGAGTCCACGGATGTCCTCTCAAAAAACTTCTCTAGCTAGGTTCGCGTTCGCGCTCCGATGGGGCGACGACCGGATTCCATGGCACCGCCGCCGCGGGCGGCTCCTGGCCTTCTTAATTCCCCGATGGATAGAATTAATTGAGAAAATAATTAGGATTAACAAAAAATTACTAAGTTGTCTTTGGGTCTGAATCTGGCCCAAATTATATTAGACGTTGGATGCGTTTTATACTACACACTAAAATTGTGTAGTATGATGTACCGTAAAATTTCCCTATAGCTAGGTTCATGTATATAAATTGCCAGTGAGTTACAATCGTGAGAGAAAAAAAATCTAGAGTCCCGGTGGGTTACAAAGTAAATTCCCGTAGGTATGGATCGTAAATATTAAATAACAAAAAGATCAACCTTACATAAAATATGGGAAACAAACGTGAGCATCAGAATATTATCTTGGTAGTGCTTCAAATTCAAAATGAAAATGACAAATTGCCGATTCCTAGGAAAGAATAAGCTTACATGATCTTATCCAACAATAGTTACACAAAAGTCTCAAGTTAATTATCAACATATACATGGATTGATTCACTAAACTTAGCTATTTGAAATTCAATTTCTAGCAAATCCTAAGCACCACTTTATCCCCTCTTAATAACAAAAATAACACATGTGTAAATGATGTACACGGCTTCAATTGAAACTTTCTTGAAAACTCTAAATTAAATGGTTATACTACAGTTGTAGATTGGCAGAACTGATACACGAAGCATTGTACCAGCTTTCCGTAGTTTCTCTTTTTATGTTTTTTGAACTTGTCCGTAGTTTCTCATTAGGCTTGACAGGTTAATTGATGAACTACTACATAGTACTCCCTCCGTATCAAAATATAAGATGTTTTAGCATTTCTCTTTCCATCCGTATCTAAAACATGTCTAGATACGGATGGAAAGAGAAATGCTAAAACATCTTATATTTTGATACGGAGGGAGTACTAAACATGAACTTGCAACTGAACAATATAGAAATTCGTAGAATGTAGTGGATGAGATTCACATGTTTCACATCCAAGAATATGTATTAGTTGTGAACTAAGCACCTCAGCACGAGTATCAGTCGACATAATAAAATGAATATACAATATCCAACAAATATTGCACAAAAAGTATGTTCTTATTTTTACTTTCAGCCTACAATATTATCTTGTCTGATGCAACGCACCATGGGAGTTTGGCGATAAGGCGGCGGCCCGACCTTTTTGGCGGCGGTGTCCTGCGTGGTCATGTGGATGACGTGATGGCAAGATCTTTGTTCTGGTGATGGTCTCCAACTCTGTGTCTCACGTCGATGGAGGTATGGGACGTCAACTTACGTGACTACGGACTTTCGAGGCCAGCGGCAGTGGTATGGGACACACACGTACCCTCGACTTTGAGATCGGTTCGATACTATCAAGTCATGTATATATGTCTGCCGCTGGTGATGTGGCATCTTATACAGAGGCGTCAAGTTATGTCTGATCCTGGCAGGGTGCTATGCACGACGTCTCCTCCGCGGTGTCAAGTCATGTCCGTTGATACTAGATCGAAGGTGGTGCGGGAGTGGCCGGAGGCATGGCGGTATGAGACGTCATCGACTTTCAATTCCTCCTCCGGTAGCATCTGGTCAACGTTGTGTCCTTGGTCTGACAGGTGATGATTATAGAAGTGGTTGCACTGAGTTTGCACACTTTGTGGAAACACTCTTGTTGTGCCCTACCTAAATGTGGCGCTTCGAAGCTCATCTTTGGGGATGAAAATCCTGACTTGACCATAGGTTGGCCCCACATCATCGGCGCACATGCAGCTTTTCCTTCTTGAAGATTTGCCTGGAAGTTATGTATTCTCTTTGTTTTTGTCTTCTACCATATGATTAGTGGTCGCATGGTGGAGGTATTACAGCGAGGCACGTGGCCTTGGGTTTGTTTAGTTTGATCATTTCTAAACTTTGTGTTGTCTGCATCATAATGATACAGAGGCCAGCACTTCATTCCCCTATCCGAGAAAAAGACATAGTGGCCAAACAAGTATTGCAACACGGTACAAATGAGAGAAGTGAATGAAGGTACAAAACCTCAGTTGGAGGTAAACAAGAAAGGAAGACCTAAAGAGCCAGAGTAAAGAAACATTATTCGATCTGACCATACTACTATATACATCAAGATGCATGCATGGCCAGATCATCAACCAGTGTAGTTTGGGCACTAGTAGGGCTTCTTGTTGACGAACCCGCACTTCTTCCTGATCTCGCCCTCGGTTTTGGTCTTCACCCCGATGTTGCCCATCTTCACCATGGCTTGTCCGAAGTGCTGGTTCCACACGGCTGGCCCGAACAACTTTGGGAACAACAAACGGTTACCGGCGTAGAAATCCACCAAGTCCTTGGTCTGCGACGACGTTAGCACAGCGTCGGAGTTGAAGAGCACGTCGCGGCTCAGCACGTTCTTGTAGTACTGGACGTCCAATGAGTCGGGAGTCACGAAATCCTGCGGCACCGTCGTGGTAGAGTTGCCCGCGCCGCAGGTCCGGCTCAGCGTGGCGCCGAGCTCGGAGTTCATGGACGTGTTGGTGGGGCTGGCCGGCGGCGGCACGCGGTCGGGGAAGGAGGAGCAGTGGGAGCGGCCGATGGAGTGCGCACCGGAGAGCACGACCATGTCGGCCTGGCTGAGCCCCTTGGCGGCGAACATGGCCGTGATCAGGTCGACGTCGCCGAACGGCGGGGGCAAGTTCTTGCCGAGCGTTTCGGAGGCGAGCGAGACGTTCCCGTCATAGCGGCCGGCGGGCACTTTGTAGTCGATGGCGCCGTAACTGAGGATGCTGCTGGCGTCGCGCCCGGCGAAGGCGACGATGTCGGCGCACGAGACGACGCCCGGGCACTCGGCCTCGAGGGCATCCTTCGCCGCGTCAATCACCTCGAAGCCACGCAGGCTCAGGTTAGGGAAACCCTGCCTCTCCGTCTCCGGGCCGCCGGCGACCTGGTTCAGCAGGACGGAGGCGTCGCACCCCTGAAGAAAACCACGTCCACGCAAATATGCATCAATATGCATGTACGGGCAACATGGTTAGCTACCTCTACCCATTGGAGCGGCAACAAATTTATACAAGAAATGAATCGTATAGTATGCATGTGCGTGTATTGACTTAATGTACTGTATGTACCTCGACGAAGCAGTCATGGAAGAAGAGGCGGATGAGCCCGGCCTGGACGCCGGCGGTGGAGTTTTTGACGGCTGCCCTCACGACGTCCTCCGCGGACGGGCACTTGTCGGCGTAGTAACCGACCTTTAGCGCAGAGGCAGGGCTCGCCGGAGGATAAGCCGCTGGGAGCGGATACCAGGGCCGGGGCCGGCTTGCAGTCGGGGCTTGATAGCCCCAGCTGATGTAGATCGAGAATTCGCAGGACACGGCACCGATCAAGGACGCGAGCACGGCGAGAATGGCAAGCTTGGCCATCTTCTCCGATTCAGCTAGTACACACACCACTCCCTGTGTTTGCTCGAGAGATCGAAGATGGGATGAGATGAATTCAAACTTTCTGTTTTGGATGTGTATTTATAGCTAGTCCCGGCACGTAACTCGCCGGAGGATGGACCTTTGGAGCGCTCGTTTGTGGTTGAGTAGTCAACCTGCCAGCTAGCCGGAGCCGGCCGGGAACGTGCTGAGCACTGACCACTGACACTGAGTACACTGGTTGATATGCGTGTATCGCGGCGGCGCTAGCTAGCTTCATTGCTCCAGGCTGCATACTGCGACACTAGGATCGAGTAATCAATTGGCCTTGTGTGCAGTGAGGCAGAGACTTGTTAGCTATTTCCATGTTTCAGTAAGATATCACCGGATCATGAGGGATATCGTAGAATGTATTATACTCGAGATCCACAGGGAAACTCGCAACCCATTCATGCATGTGCAACTACGAGAGAGATCGATGAAGTTTTCCGGCCATGCATGTGGAACTAACTACCGGTTGGTGCATTACGATCTTTGACATTGCCACACACAGTCACAGTGGGCAGCCGCTAACTGTGATTACGATTGGCAAGTCAATCCAGCTGCTGCAACTTGTGAGTTTTAAAGGGACACATCGCATGATAATGTATGCGAACATAATTGAAAACGAACAACAAGCTGTCTATGGCCTTCCTTTTCGTCCAAAACTACACACACTGTTCTCAAGCCCACCGGCGAACTAGTCGAAGAAGGAAAACTTCAAGAGTGTTTGATGGAGTCCTACCACAAAGTTTAGATGTTGCACCGAATATTTGCTCCCGAGAGGCGGGGCTAAACTGCTGGCATAGCTGTACGTCGGAGTCTGTAGATGTGACAAATTAGGGTTGTTTTGGGGCAAAGTGTACAGCTGACTTGGCGCGGTTGGATCCCGACATAAACCACTAGGTTCAATTCGATCTGGACCCCTTCGTCTCTCACTTCGGTTGCTCTATCACCACTGTGTCATTGCACGCTTCGCTTCGACTTCTCCGTCGCCTACGCATCCGTTATTCCACCGTCACGGCCACCATGATCGTATTCGGCTCCGCCATGTTGCCCGCTTGATCATCTCATGTTCCCCCTTCTTTGCTCGGCCCCGCCACCAATAGAGGGAAGGGTTTTGGCGTGGAGCCGACACTGTCAACTTCGGTGCAAAAAACGCCGCCGCCGTTGTTGAATCCTCCTCCATAGTTGAAGATGGATGGATCTATGGGTCAAGGTATTCCCTCGCTTTGTTCCCCTGTTGCATGAATTTCTGTAAAGTAGGAGCCTTTTTGGGTGATTACTAGAACTCCAAAAAGATACTTTTCAATGTAATACATATGTAAATGTGTGTTTCAGTAGTGCTACTGCAACCGCATGTAAATGCAAGATGTAAATGGAAAAAAATCCTATACGACCCAGGCTGGTACGACCCAGCTCATGGACCCTATTCATCACCGTACAAGTCCTAAACACCAATCTTAAAGCAGATTCGACAGCAGATTTGTTTAACTGAAAAGATGAGGCTTGCCAGATGGAGATCGATGGATAGGGTCCACGGCTGGGTCGTACCAGCCTGGGTCGTATAAGATTTTTTTCCGATGTAAATCCTTTTCACTGAATAAAAGGACACTTTTTTGGACATGGTGTTTTGACTCATAGGTCTAGAGGCACCCGTTATGAAAAATACATTTTAAATATATTTCAAAATTTCAAAAAAAATCATTTTTTTGGATAAACATCCGAATATTCTATATTCGTACACAAAGTTTCACGGAAATTACATTTTTTTTGTGTCTTGAAAAATACAAAAAAAAAATGTCTCATGATAACTCACTTTGAAGCACCGGAATTTGTATTTCTTACACATCAATAAAAAAATGTTTTCTTTTTCGCAAAACTTTTTGTGCAAACACAAAATGTTCATATGTACGCTCGCAATTTTGTTGGAATTTTTTAACATTTTGAATATGATTTTTGTATAGTAGGTGCATCTACACTTATGAGACAATACCGATTTCTCTCTTTGTTCTTGGTAAGTTCTCCTCAGGACAGGAAGTCCACTTGAGTAGCAAGATGGATGTGTGGTAGAGGTTTGAATCAACAGGGATGATCTTGGTTTCAAGAAAGTGTAGGATTGGGCAAAAGATTTGTATCGTATGAAAAGGGGAAAACTGAAGCCTGGGATTGGGATAAAATTGCACTGTCCCAGGGATTGATGGCCTGATGTTTCTATATGATGATAAATATATAAAGAAAGCATTGCTGCATGACTAATGGTGATAAGGCAAATTGTATCCCAATCCTAGGCTAATTCAGAATGGGAACATTTGCAAACTAATTCAGAAGAACATAGATTAGGAAAACATGAATTCTTGCACTCAAATTGTAGGATTCAGCAGAATTAGATTCTTAATGACACTAAGACTCGGAAGACCATAAATTCTTGTCTAGCCTAACATTGAAAGAAGCTAGATGCAGATGGCATACCCCATGGTGCTGGTAGTTGTAGTAGGTCCAGCTGGGTGCTCCGGCGTCCCCGACATGATGTGCTTCACCATCTTGCCACAGATGGGGCAGGGGATGAGTGGGTTGAAAAGGACCTGCCGACATAAAGCAATTTTTCTTTCAAGCTGATATGCCTTTTCTTAAGGAGTTTCTCCATTCAACATTCGTAAGCCTCTGATAATCAATCAGAATACCCAAATATCGGATTGGAAACGTGCTCTATTAATAACGAAAAGTCCACCATATTAAGCGACCGCGTCCTTGGCTTCGCCAAAGAAAATACTTCACTCGAATGCTGAAACGATTGATTTCAGATTTTCCGCCCTATCGAGATCTTGATCCATAAAAGAAATTGTTTCATCAGAATGTCCACTTTCCACCGGGTGTGCAACTCAATCGAACCATCAACTTTAGCTCCCTCAGTCAATATGACCAACATATCTAACACAACATTAAAAAGGTAAGTGGGGAGAATGGATCACCTTGGTTCAACCTTTTTCATTTTGGAATTAATGATCAATGTCATCATCTAGTTTCATGGTAACACTATCTCCAGTAATGAAATTATGAATCCAAGCGTGCCATACCTATGAAAATCTTATCATTCTCAGAATTTCTTGAAGAAAATACCATTTGACCTTGGCGTAATGATATCTCCAACGGGGCGGTGCATTTCATGCGTTCGCATCCTTTTCTGTCCACGCGGGCAAAAACCAAGGCTCAACACGGTGATGCAAACGAACATTAGTCCTTTTTTTCTGTCCGGTTTGACCCATTTTTGGCCCAAATTTGTGTGGGCTTTGTGCCCGCACGGACACGCTACAACGAGCACGGTGTCCTTCCCTGATCCGCCTGCCAGTGGCACAATAGGCCAACACTCCCCTATCTCTAGCCCTTCTCTCCAAACCCTTACGCTCCTGGCACCACCGCTTTCTTTCCTCTTCATTGCCACTGCTGCTTTCCATCCTATTCGTTGTCCTATTCCTCTTTGTCAACGCCACCCCTCCCCGCCGACATCATCGGCGCCGGGTAGGGACCAGGTGAAAGAACGTATGGTCGAGTAGAGGGGGGGGGGGGGTGAATAGGAGACTACCAATTTTAATTCCTTTTCTTTTAATTAGGTTTTTAGCAAAGTAAAAATAAGTTATCTAGATGTGCAACTAGATGAACAACCCTAAGTGATAAGATACAAGGAACAAGTAAAAGCGCAACGGAAAGTAAAGGATAAAAGTCACCGCAAGTTGACATGAGGAAATGATTCCCGTAGTTCTTCCCAAGGGAAGTACGTCTACGTTGGAGAGGTGTGGAGGCTCTTGGCCCTCCTACAAGCACGTCCGTGAGGGAATAGCTCTTTCCACTATGAGGTCGACTTGAAGGCGTTGACCAAACCTTTACACCAAGGTTGGGGCTCTCCACAATGAGTTGGAGACTCCCAACAATGTCCCAGAGCTCCTCACAAACTATGAAGCTCCAAAACTCACACTTGCTCCTAGAGTTCCCAAGAAACCCTAAGAGCCTACAAGATCCAAGATCCACTAACAACTAGTGGGGGGATTTGAAATTCCTTCGGTGGAAGGATAGATCTAGGTCTCCTACTTCACTCCTCAAAAGATCAACTAAGTTGGGGCGAGTGAGTGGGAGATCTAGGCAATTTTAGCTTGGGCTCATTAATGGAGGAGAGAGAGTAAACTTGAGCTAGAGCCTTAAAAACAAAAGAGGGAGAAACCCTCCTTTTATACTCCTGTCCTCCAAAGGATCCGTTGGAGCCTTGCTGCTCCACTGCAGCGGTACTACCACCGCTCCTGGCGGTAGTGCCGCCGCACGCTTCAGTTCTTCAAACGGCTCCTTCTATCAGGAGAGGGTCCACCCCGCAGCAGCGGTACTGCCGCCGAAAGGGGTGGCGGTACTACCGCTGTGGGCTAATAGACGACCCTCCTGGCAGCACTGCTAGCGGCAGTGCGGGCGACACTCCCAGCCCAGGGGAGCGCTCATAAGCCCAGCAGCGGTACTACCGCCGGAGGCGGCGGTACTGCCGCTGATGGCTCACAGAGAGCCTCCCAGGCGGTAGTGCTGGCGGCAGTGCGAGCGGTACTGCCAGCCCTGGGGAAGGGCTCATAAGCCCCAGCAGCGGTACTGCCGCCAGAGGCGGCGGTACTACCGCTGAGGGCTCATAGAGCGCCTCCCGGGCGGCAGTGCTGGCGGCACTGCCAGCCTCAGGGAAGGGCTCACACGCCCCAGGCATGGTGGCACTGCCACCAACTGGAGCTTCAATCCTGTCTAAAAACTGCACGACTCACAAAGCAATATTAGATTTAAAATATTATGTTGTCATTAATACCAAAACATATTAGGGGACTAGATGCACTTTCAATCTCCCCCTTTTTGGTGTTGATGACAACATAATAATTTATCAAGGTAAACACTAGAGAGTGGCTCCCCCTCAACGTGTGCATGATTAGACATAGGTTAGAATACCACATGCACAACACAACGGAGAGAAACTCCCCCTGCAACATACATATGATGCAACAAGGAATAGAGAGACACATAACTTGCATGGATAAAAGTACTTAAACAAATAACCATAGGGTTCACATGTCTCACACCATGCATATAGACGAAGTTCACAAACATGATAATAAAAAGTTTCACAAGCTTAAAGATGCAACTGAGAAGAACGAAAAGCTTGTGACTCCCATGGAAAACACCCCAGATAACCTAATAGATATCTATCCCCCTTTGGCATCAACACACGAAAAAGGAGGGAGGCCGATGCTAAATGTCCCAGCTCAAGCGTCGGAGAGATCATCATTGCTTGGAGGGCGAGCACGGCGGCGAGAGGAAATCTCCGGTTCTTCGTCTTCAGAGGACCACTGAAGGGCTTGGCCTGCGGAATCTCTAGCTTGCCAACGACCATAGGTAGTGATGCTAGGCTCCTCCACATCAACCACAGTCTCTCCCGCATCACGACGACGCTGAATATCAATTTGTGCTTCCTTGCGGTGCTTGAGTTCATTTTCATAGTGGGCTTCCCACTGACGACGCTCAATGGACTTGTTAAGCTTGAACACTTTCTTGAGGCAACGAGCCATCCAAGCAAAGCTACCCTTGGACGGAGGGCGGGAGGGACCTCCTTCATCTTCATCCACCATAGTCTTACCCTTCGCCTTTCCACGACGGCCTTGTTTTGGGGGGAGCCGGAGGCTCGGTGTGATCCTTGATCCTAAGCCGCTTTTCCTTGTGAAGAACCCAATTGTCAGGGTCACTTAGTTCAACCTCGGGAAACTTGTCTTCCCATGCAGCCAAGATAATCCTCATGATGGAAGGACCATAGCAAGCATTCCTTTTACACACAATGACAGCCCACATCTCATGCCAAAGATAGTTCATAACATCAAGCTTCTTGCCCTTGCCCCTATTCTCATGCACGACAATCAAAAGATCCTTGAGATAACCCATAATCTCATCCAAGTTGCCCACTTTGGGATTGACAGTTTCACGAAAGATACGGTGCAAGATGTCATAGGTGGGGTGAAGACCTTTAGAAACACCGCAGATATATGTCTTCCAAAAATAGAGAGGCTCAAGAGCATCCTTGGGTTTCGACTTCACGGTGTAGTGAATGCGAATCCACTCATCATCAAAGTTAGGGGGAGAACGCAAGAAGGTCCATGCTCCTCAAAGCCAAGTAGCCCCCCAACTCTATCTCATGTCACAGTCAGCTTCTCGGTCTTGGTCATCCAAGTGACATACCGCTCGGTCTCATTTGCAAAGTGGACCGTGGCAAGAAACTGGCACACAAGGGCTTCATCATAATTCTGAGAGAAAACCATAAGCGGACGAATACCCAACTCATCAACCAATCCCATAGCTTCGGAGAAATACTCAGGATTCCTTTCAATGTGACCCATGTTGATCGAATGCTACGGCACAATATTCCCGGACGGCTCAGTCATCAACAGCTCTCTGTAACATTGGGCTTGAAAAACTGTGTGAAAACGGGGATCATTGCCACGGATTGACGGTATTAGATGCATCCTCTCAACCACATAGGATTCTCCTTCCTCCTCTCAACATAAAGGGCATCGGGCATAGTGCTAGCAGTCTTTTGCTTATTGGGAAGCTTCTTTGCGGTAGCCGGAAACTGTTTGTGTCTTGTAGAAGGACCCCGTGGGGGGGTCAAACTCAGCCTCAATCTCATCCATGAACGAAGTTTCTTGCGCCCCATGGTCTTGGTGCGAGTTCCCCGACGAGAGCTACCCGAACCTGTGAGAAGCAATGGATAGGGAGGGAATATAGATAAGTATGTGATAATCCCCAAGAGCAAGGAATCACTGTAGCACAATTCAATGTGGAAGTAAGGTATCGATCCGCAGGAGCAAGAAGGAAAAGTTATCTATTCTCTACAACTAAAGTGTCACAAGTTTTAGTTGATTATGCACTAAACAAGTTTATAGAACAAGGTGGTTGATTTAATGGATGGAAGTTTGATGTAACAAAACAGGGTGTGAAAGTGTCCCAATCCTCTTTAATGCAAAAGGACAAGACAAGGGAACAAGAGTGTGAAAGTGTCCCAATCCTCTTTAATGCAAGAGGACAAGACAAAGGTGTAAACGGTGCTTTGGAAATAAGGCCTAGGGATCATACTTTCACTAGTGGACACTCTCAACAATAATAATATAATTGAATACATAGATATTTCCTCTTCACTATGCTACCCCGAACTATCCTCTGGTTGGATAACGAACACCAATCCATTATGTAGGGATACAAAAAGCACACCTTAAAGTTCGTATTCCACATCTATGGACACTTCATGCGGTCACTATTTGCATCCAAAGATAGTACTAACAAACACCACAATATCATAGAGACACCCAACACAAATAATAACTCATGATAAGTATTCATGTAATCTTTAGCCTAAGAGACACACACGGTGCACACACTGTCAACTTCACACCATGGGACAAGGGTGACTCCAGCAATCACATCAATAAAACCACTTGAGTAGCATAATTCATAAGATGATGAAGAGTAACATCTATGGATTCAACTAGATTACAAAGCTCATGATCACATAAAGATCACACCATGGGAGAGAGAGATAAACCACATAGCTACCGGCATGAGCCCTTAGCCCCGATGAGGGACTACTCCCTCCTCATCATGGAGATGGTGGAGATGAGATGATCTTGTTGTAGAAGTTGATGATGAACACGCCGGAGGGGGTGGAGCCCTCCGGAGGTGGATTCCGGCAGCGTTTCCCTCCTCCGATCTTCTCCGGTGGCAGCCCTCTGCCTCTCTATTTCTGGTTTTGCGTTTCTCCGCCGCCTCCCTCTAGAAAACGTCGGGGGGGCTTTTATATAGGCGTTTTAGGTCACGAGGATGCTTCTGGGCGAAGGATCGATGCAAACGGGGCCACGAGGGCCAAATTGGATGGGCCCACGCGGCCTGGTACTGTAGCCGCGTGGGACCCCCCCTTTTGGTCCTCCGGCCTCCGTTCGTTGACTTCTTTCGCTCCTAAATCTTCTCCTTCCAAAATAATGACCCCCCTAAATTTATAGCTCATTATGACGTCGTTAAGGTCCTGAAACAAATAAAGAAAGAAATAGGGGTTTTCTGCCTGCGCAGGATTAATTCCATATAAAGGGGAAATCATTATAAATTAGCAAAAATCATTAAATAACAGTAATATACCCCTTATATGATGCAAATATGAATGGAATATAACTATTATAGTGCAAAGTTCATGTATGCATTTTAGATGCATCAACATCCCCAAGCTTAACTCATGCTCGTCCTCGAGTATGAAAGTGATAAAACTAACATGACCTTTGCAATATAATCACAACATGGATATACAAGATGATTGCTACTGCTACATAAAGTCAAATGATTCATTATTTCAAAGAAGTAGCAATATGCAAACAGTTTATAAAGTGATATCAAGTATTCAATGAAAGATGATCAATGATAGTTCACAAAGTGCAACATAAAAGATAGTACTATGGACATTCTTACTTTTGCATACTTGTGTTCCATAGAGTGTAGAAAATCTGAATATAAAAGGTGGACACTTTGTAAAATATGTATAAATAAGTAGAGATAAAGCATGCATAAGTTTCATCTATCCTCCAAACTATTCTACTTAAGTTATTGAATGCAATGGTAATACTTGGTGTCAAGCTCTCATTCCCCTATCATAGCATCTTGAATGATTAAAGTTGAATGTGAAGCAAATATGAGTAGTGGCCTTGATAAAGTAAAGGTTAGATGTCTCATGCCCCTTGAATACAAGTACCTACACCATGATTACTCAACTTGGGAAACAGAGCAAGTTTAAGTTATCTATCATTGTAAGTAATAACGGTATCATCAAGAGTCTCCACTGGGGTACCTCTTGTCCCATGATATGGATCAAGCCCATATCAAAACAACAAACAAACAAACATAATGAACAATCTCAACACCCTCTTTATTTACCACTTGATATAGCTTTTTATTGTAGGGTATATCACAGAGAGTTCAAAATAGCATGTAAGTAAATTTCCACCATGAATGATGCATGGCTTAGATTAGCGGCCCAGGATTCTCTCTAACCATTTATACAAACTCATTTAAACTTAACTCTATTTCCACATTATTTCGTCATGATAGGCATCCATAGACAAAAGTACATGATATCAACTAAATAGATAATGGAACATGTTGAAAGCTTTGCATGTGACAGCACATATGGGCTAACTCCCAACCTTAAACATTTATCAAGCCACTATCATCATAATATTAATCATAATGGTTCATCTTTATTGAATGCAATAAAAGTAAAGTGTGCGTCAAGTTCGCGAGAGCTTTTAACCAACTTTTCCCATTACAATAAATAACATCATCATTTTCATTTAGAGGTATAGATAACACAAATAACATGATAAACATAATTGGAATAGCATAAAGCTAATAGGTATATATGGTGGACTCACTGGAAAAACTTGGGTTGAAGGTGTTGGAAACAAGTTTTTACTTGTTGGAATTTTTGGGCTAGCAAAAGGGAGAAAGATGACCATCTAGATGCATGCATGAGTGTCCATAGAACTCACTAATTCATGTCAAAAGAGGTGAAATAACATATAACATCAAAACATGAATAAAAGATAGCTCGTGATAAAGCATTTGCAAATTATTACTCATAAAGAAGCTCATGAATCATGCAACTATATGTGTCATTAAAAATCATCTTAGACATCCCATTTTCCAATACAATAAAAGCATGCAAGATATTTCAACCCATATTTCTAGTAGCTCTTTCATATATAAAATGATAGTGTGGTGGTCTCAAAACAAAAATCAAAGCAAAACAAAACAATAAAGACGCTCCAAGTTTATGCGATAAAGTGCATTGATAGAAAAACAGAAGTTAGACGTGTGCAAACCGAGAGTGTGTAGGTCAGTGGGGTTTCTTCCACATCCCCAATCTTATGGATTTCACCATCTTTGGATAGATCTATGGTGCATCTCCTCTAATCCCTGTGAAAAAACTTCAAAACACTGTTTCTCCCATTTCTTTTCTGTGGGGTGACATTAGTAGTGATAGACAAATCAGTTACTTGCTCATTATAATCCATGGACTAAAATACATATGAATGTTCAGCTAGTGTATAATGTTTTATGCCTACTCATAAACTCAATTGGATAAAAAAGATTCAACTCAAAAGTTCAAAACTATGCATAAAAAATATGGGACAGAATCTGTCCAGAGAAAAAGCAGCAGCAAAACATATTTTTCTGTCCTACTTAAGCTCGTCGAAAAATTCTGAACAAAATTAGGCTACAGAGGATGAAAAGTTGCAGTTACAGTAAAAATATCAGGTCAATCGGAGTTACAGAATAAGAACTAAAAATCAAACCATGCACATACTTGTGCTGGAATGAAATCTCCGTATGCAAAATAACAACTTTTTCATACAAAAATGGGTAAAACTTGGCACTTTATTAATTATTCCAGAAACTAAACTAAAAACTAAGTCTCTTGTTACAGCAAGAGGACATAAAGAAAATTAAAAATAAAACAACTGGGTTGCCTCCCGTAAAGCGCTTTTTTTATAGCCATATAGCTAGGCTTACTTACTTGGTATCAAAATGGTTGGAGTGAGGTGGCTTGGCATCCCCAAGCTTAAATTCTTGTACTTACTTGATATATGTAGGGTGAGCCTAGGGGTAACATCCCAAGCTTGAGTGTTTGTCCCTCTTGATCTTTGTTTATGTCCCTCAACTCTTTCACTTGAAAGTTCTCTTCACACATAACTCATCATAAAACTTGATTAGAGGGGTTAGTGTCTCCATAAATTAAATCTCCATAGGTACAGTAAAGACATATCATGAGTTGATTCTAAACATTAGCTAATATTACTATGGTTGTGCATTGCTCTTCGATCAATAGAACCACAGAAAACACAAGTAATGAGAGTAATGCAAAATAAAGACAGAATCTGTCAAAAACTGGACATCCCATAAAGAGTGAATTTTCAGAGGCACTTACGTTGCTCAAATCAGAAAACTTTGAACTAATGAAATGTGTATTAATAGCTGAAAATTGATTTCGTAAATTTCAAGTCAAAATTCCTTTTCTGTGATTTTTAACATTTTTTTCTCAGTGAAGCTCAGGAATCCATTTTCTGGACAGCAAAACACTATTGTTTGATCCTACCTCTCAAAAGAGGTTATTTAATGATGCTCACATAGGAATAAGAATTGAAATGCAAAGGTGAGCATCAAGGAAAAATATGAAACATATTTAAGTCTCACCCACTTCCTATGCATTGGGATCTTATAAGAAAATAAATCAATGAGGCATATAGTAATTAGCATAGGAAGGTAAAGCAAGTGCGAGATTAAAACCTTCAACATAAAGAGAGGAAACATAGTATTATTGAGATATTTAGAGACATGTTTCCCTATTTCAAAATAATTATTAAGATCAATATAACACTACTAGGAAACTAGCTATAGGTGGAAGGTGTTTTTGTGGCGCATCTAGTATGCCGTGCGCCACTGATAATATTCTGTGGCGCATGTCTGACGATGCGCCACAGAAAGTTTAGGGTTTTTGTGGCGCACTAGTTCCCCGTGCGCCACTAAATTAGAACTTTCTGTGGCGCATTAGATCCCATGCGCCACAGAAAAGATGTGGGCCCCACCACCAACGGCTGGATGGCATCCTACCACACCTTTTCTGTGGCGCATGAAGTTTGATGCGCCACAAAAAGTAGAATTTCAGTGGCGCATCTGGACGTATGCGCCACAGAATATAGCGTGGGCCCGGCACCAATGATTGGGGGGAGGTGTTTCTGTGGCGCATGAAATCACATGCGCCACAGAAATATGGATTTCTGTGGCGCATGGAAGTTCATGCGCCACAAAATGCCTTTCCAGAATTACAAAAAGGGCAGCCCCCACTCACCACCCCCATTGTCTTCTTCTTCCCCTCTCCTTCCACCTTGAGCAGCTCGTGTTCCTCCTCCCTCCCACCCCATTTTGCTCATACTTTTCTCCATTCTTTGTAGTTAAACCTAATTTATTTGATAGGTAATTGGTGAGGGGGCCGGGGGAGGCTCGATCCATATATACTCCTTTCCCAAATACATCTCTTTTTCTCTCCAACACCGCACACTCTCTCTCATCGATCGTGGTCACATCTCGGTGACAAATCTACTAGGTGAGTATAGTTGGATGGACATGCATATGCATGTTTTGTGTGGCCGGCACAAAACATGCATATGAAGGGGCGGTTTGGACGATGGCGAGACGTTTGTTTGTTGTGCTCCGACCATCGTGTCGTGGAGATGTGGATATTTTTGTGAAATGCTTGCAGGTACCCCGAGAGGCCCTTGAGATTGCCGGAACGTCGATTAACTTCCGTTCCGGCGAATTCGGGTACTCCATATGTCCCTTTTTTAGCAAAGGTCATGCCGAAATTTTTAAAAATTTCGGCACGACCTTTGCTGAAAAAAGGGACATATGTGTGTGTGTGCGCGTGTGCGTGTGTGTGTGCGCGTGTGCATGTTGCGGTTTTACTTAACATACTCTCGTTTCTTATTTCTGCTTTATCTATATATAGCAACCATGGTCATCAAGATGAGCTCCAGTCAAATCGGTAGATACAAGGAAGAAGCAAAGGCGGACATGATTCGGTGCAACAGGCACCAGATAAGATGTCCGTGTCGAACATGCAAACTCGTGAGCTGGATCGACCCTGATTCCGGACAATTGGAGGAACACCTGCTCAGGCGCGGTTTCTGGATAGGCTTCAACAAGGCGCCGACAGCAAATGGTGCGCATGAAAACGAGGGCGGGCGAGAAGACGAAGAGTCTCCCGGACATGGTTATCATGACGAAGGAGATGCCGGCGGACAAGATCATCATGACGAAGGAGATGCCAGCGGACATGGTCATGATGAAGGAGTAGATGGTGGTGGAGAAGACGCGGATACGCAGACCTCGCTAACTTCGGCCTTGCAGGACACTCATCTTCAAGAACTCCTACTCAAGGAGACGAGCGACGCCAGAGGTGCAGCCAGAGAGAAAGCCAAGCTGGAGCAAATGAAGAAAGACGTGATGACTCCGTTGTATCGTGATTGCCGGCCCCAGCATACGCGCTTGCATGTAACGCTTGATGCTCTACAGATGAAGGAGGAAAACAGATGGACCGACGTCAGCTTCAGTAAGCACCTGAAATTCTGGCACGATCATCTTCCCGAGGGGAACACATTGCCAAGCAGTATCGAGGAGGCCAAGAAAGTCGTGTGCCCTCTTGACCTACCGTACGAGAGATACCATGCCTGCATCAATGATTGCGCAATTTATCGGGGCGTGTACAAGGACAGAACAACATGTCCGGTGTGCGGCCAGGGACGGTACAAGAGTGGGAAGAATGTTCCTCGAAAAGTGGTCTGGTACTTTCCTCTCATTCCCCGTCTGCAGCGGTATTTCGTGGACCCTAAGGAAGCAAAGCTCATGCAATGGCACGCGAAAAGGAGAAGCCCGAAGAAGATCCAGAGAAGGGCGTGATCCTGACACACCCTTCAGACGCTTGCCAGTGGGAAGCATTGGACATGGCCTTCGAACATTTCGGGCGCGACGCAAGGAACGTTAGGCTGGGTATGAGCACCGATGGACTCAATCCGTTTGGCAACCAGAGTAGCACGCATAGCACCTGGCCCGTGTTTGTATGGCCTTACAACCTTCCCCCGTGGCTGTGCACGAAGCAAAAATACATACACATGAGTATTCTCATTCAGGGGCCGAAACAACCTGGTACCGACATACATCTATATCTCGCGCTATTGAAAGAGGAGTTAGCCAGGTTGTGGGAGACGCCAGTCCGTACGTGGGACGCCTACACTGGAGATTATTTCGATATGAGAGCCGCGTTGCTCACGACGGTGCAGGACTATCCTGGTTGCTCATATGTATCAGCACAGGTAGGCCATGGATTCTGCGCATGTGTCAGGTGCATGGATAAGACCCCGCATCTCCAGCTACCAAGGGATCCCGGGTCTTCGAAAACCGTGTTCCTAGGGGCTCGAAGGTGGCTTCGCATGGATCACCCATGGAGGAAACGCGGTGATTTGTTCAATGGTAAAGAAGAGCTCGAAAGAGCCCCGTGCCCGAGGAGCGGTGAAGAAATCGACGAGCTTTTGAAAAATTGGGAGGAGTGCCCTGCGCCGGGAAAGAAGCGACCGAGGGTAGACCCCCTGCTGGGTGTATGGAAAGCGAGGTCTGTTTTCCACGACTTGGAGTACTGGAAGGTACTCCACACGCCCCATAGCCTCGATGTAATGCACATTACCAAGAACGTTACCGAGAGTCTGCTTGGCACTCTTTGCAACATGTCCGATAGGACCAAGGATGGGACGAAAGCAAGATACGATCTGAAATGGCTTGGCATAAGGAAAGATCTTCAGGCACCCGATAGTGATGACGACGATGATGATGATGATCAGACGGAAGGGACTCAAGGTCGCTGCAAAAGGGTAAAGAAGAACGTGGTGGTGCTTCCCGCTGCCTGCTTCACTATGAGTCCGGAGGAGCTCGAGAAGTTTTTTAGGTGCCTCCTAGGAGTCAAATTTCCTCACGGTTACGCGGGGAAGATAAGCAGATATCTGGACGCAACGAAGAAGAGGTTCAGCGGGATGAAGTCTCACGACTGTCACGTGCTGATGACGCAGATACTCCCTGTTGCGATCCGAGGGCTAATGGACGAGCATGTCCGTGATACGCTGCTTGGCCTTTGCAACTTTATCGACGTCATCAACAGGAAGTCGATTGGCGTGAGGCAACTCCACAGGCTACAGGAAGAAATTGTGGTGATATTATGCGAGCTCGAGATTTACTTCCCGCCCGCATTCTTTGATATCTGCGTGCATCTCCTTCTCCATGTCGTTGATGACATCAGGCAGCTCGGGCCGACGTTCCTGCACTACATGATGCCGTTCGAAAGGCAGAACGGTGTCATGAAACGATACGTCCGCAACAGGTCCCGTCCAGACGCAAGCATGGCCAAGGGCTTCCTGACCTACGAGTGCATCTCCTTCTGCCAGAATTATCTGAGCACCGAGAACCAGGATGTTGGTCTGCCAATCAGGACGCACCTCGGCAGGCTCGAGGGATTTGGTCACCGCGAGGGCTACCGCTCACTCCATGTCGACATTCATGGTCGACAAGACGACTTCAACAGGGCTCACCGGGTCACGCTACAACACTTACAATTGATCGAACCTTGGGTGGAAGAGCACAAAAGCTTAATCGAGCAGAATTACATCGACCTGGGCCGACCGAGGAAGAAGGGAGACGTAACCAGAGAGCACAACTCCAGCTTCACGCGTTGGTTCAAGAAAAGGCAACTGGTTCAAGCAAAGAGCATACCGCCAGCTACGGAAGATGAAAAACTCATATTCTTCTTATCACAGGGCCCCGGGCACAACGTAAAGACCTATCAGACGTACGACATCAGCGGTTACAGATTCTGCACCGAGGAAAAGGACAGGAATAGCGAATATCAAAACTCAGGAGTAACTATGCTATCCTACGGCGATGACGAGGCTACTGTGAAGGAAAGATTCTTCGGAAGGATTGAGGAGATATGGGAGCTCAACTACTGTGGACAGTTGGTGCCAATGTTCCGTGTGAGATGGGCCAAGGACGTCGTCAAAGAAGACCGGTATTTCACCACCATGGTAATACCCGATGCCAAATCGAAGAACGCCTCCACGAAAAATGAGCCATGGGTACTCGCTAGCCAAGTCGAGCAATGCTTCTTCATTACCGACCCGTCAAAGCCTAGCCGTGTTGTCGTGAGGAGGGGCAAGAGGAGCATCATCGAATGGAAGGAGACGCCAACGAGGAAGACTTGGACAAGAACGGCGATCCGAAGATCGAGGAGGAATTCGACAAGTACTTCGACATGCCTACTACTAGCAAAGAAAGACGGAAGACCTCCCTACCTACTAAAGGTTGTCCGTTCACGCGAAGAAATCTCAAGGTGCCCGGCCTGAAGTATTCAACCGCGAAGAAGGGAAAGAAGAGAAGCTAGCTCGGAACCGAGACGAAGAAGACTTTTTTGGTGTATTTAATTTGTGTGTGTGTGTGAGACAATGCAAGCATATTTATGTATTCAATGAATATGTATGAGAGACATTGTGTGTGAGACAATGCAAGAGCATATATATGTATTAAATGAATTGAATATGTATGACACATTGTGTGTATTTTGTAACCAAATTTAACCAAAAATAATTTAAAGAAAAAAATTAAAGAAATAAAAAGTGTGAGGCGACCCCCACGCTGCCCTTTAATTCTTCCCCAAAATTTTCCTACAACTAAAGATTAAAAAAACACAAGCATATTTATTCTTTCAATAAAATTTAACCAAAAAAATTAAGAAACAAAAAATTCTGTGGCGCATCCCTCTGCAGATGCGCCACAGAATGTCGATAATTCTGTGGCGCATCACTCGAGGTGCGCCACAGAATTATCGCGCCTCCACTTACATGTGGGGCCTCCCCCGCGCTGCCGCCTCTCTCTAATTCCTTCCAAATTTCGCGGATTATTCGCGCCTCCCCGTCGCCCCCGACGCCGCCGCAACTCCCCGTCGCCGGCGACCTCGATCCCCTACGCCCCGGCCGCCCCCGCCCGAGCCGCGCCGCCGCCCACCACGCGGCCGTGCTCGACCGCGCCGCCGCCCGAGCCGCGCCCCGGCCAGCCCCTCTCTCCCTCCCCTTCCCTCCCCTCCGCGCCGCCGTCACCTCCCCTCCCCTCGCCGTCGAGCCGCGCCCCCGCCCGAGCTGCGCCGCCGCCCACCACGCGGCCGTGCTCGACCGCGCCGCCGCCCGAGCCGCGCCCCGGCCAGCCCCTCTCTCCTCCCTCCCTCCCTCCGCGCCGCCGTCACCTCCCCTCCCCTCGCTGTCGAGCCGCCCTGGGCCAGGCACGAGCCACCGACGACCTCAACTCGCCATCCTCGCCGAGGTACTGCCCCTCTCTCCCTCCCCTCCCTCTCCTGCCATGGTTGCACACTAGGTGCTTGATGAAATGTGCAAACAAATTTTCTAGGTTTCAGTTGCAAGTGCTAAGTGTTTTTCTAAGTGTTGTTGCTACTGTTGTTGCTAGTGCTAGCAATTGCACTATAGTGTCATTGCTAGAGACCAAAAAAATTACAAAATTTTCCGAAGTGTTGTTGCTAGTGCTAGTAATTTTCCTAAGTGTCATTGCTAGTACTAGTGCTAGTGCTAACTAGTAATTGCTTGCTTGCTGCAAGCAAGCACACTAGTTGAGGACATATGGGTTGCTTTGTGTTGTTGCTTGCTGCATATGGTTGTCAAGGACATAGTGCTAGTGCTAGTGTCATTGCTAATGCTAAGTGTTGTTAAGATGCATTCTTGTTTGTGTTAATGCCGACCATTATTTGTGAAATGCAGGTACCCGTGAGGCCCTTGAGATTGCCGGAACGTCGATTAACTTCCGTTCCGGCAAATTCGGGTACTCCATATGTCCCTTTTTTAGCAAAGGTCATGCCGAATTTTTTCGTGAATTTTAGCATGACTTTGCTAAAAATAGGACATATGGGGTATTCCGACTAATGCATGTGCCGATGATTAAAATGAAGTGACACCATGTGATCCCGGGGATGGCGCTAGTGAGCCTTGTATATGCACGAATACACATCGTGCATCCTACTTGGCTCACTCGCACCATCCCTGGAACTTTTGTGTGTCCAATCTAAGTATGAGGCACACATCCAAATTACTTATAGTATTTTGTAAGCCTCCAAAGTTGGTACTTTTTAACTATTTTGAAGTTGCATTTTTAGTTGCTGCTAGGTGCTTTTGCTGCTAGCTGCTTTTGTGAAATGTGTGTGCTAGATGCTAAATCATGGTTTGGTTAATTTATTGCAGCACCACAAGGAGCACCTCCACCACGCCGATCTCGGACCCGAGCCTCCCTTCCTACCTGAGGTAGTTCCTCTCTCCCTCGATGTGGATGTGGATGTGGTGATGTATGTGTTGAAGTGATGCTGTTGCCGGCCAGCGATGCCGGCCGGAAATCTGTTGATGTGTTGATGTGATGGATGCTGTTGCCGGCCAGCGATGCCGGCCATTATTTGTGAAATGCTTGTGCAGGTACCCCGAGAGGCCCTTGAGATTGCCGGAACGTCGATTAACTTCCGTTCCGGCAAATTCGGGTACTCCATATGTCCCTTTTTTAGCAAAGGTCATGCCGAAATTTTTCGTGAATTTTGGCATGACTTTGCTAAAAATATGACATATGGGGTATTGCGACTAATGCATGGGGCGGGGTATCTTAGTACTTAGTTAAGTGATTTTTTCCTTATATTTGGTGTACTAACTTTGACGTTTTTTTTCTTATAGGTGCGAACATGGCTGACAATAATGAGGCCGGGGGTTCTCGAATAGGAGGCGAGGAACCGATAGAGGAAAATAGTATGATTCAGATGGTCATCGCACAGGCAGTGACAAAGACGTTGACGTCGCTCTTTCCTACCGTCTGTGAGGGTGTCAGGGTATGGATTGAGGGAGGGAAAAAAGGGCCTCCCCCAATGATCAGCTTCGGCTCCAACAAGTACTCAATCAATGTGGCTACAGAAGATGCACCCCCAGCATCCCAGAGGTAAAGAAGAAGAAGCACAGGAAGAGAAGTAAGCCAGCTCCTAAGACGACTATCCGGGGGTATGAAGACATGGTATCACCCTGTGCGGATGGCGTGACCCGAGTTCATGAAGCTGGTCAACCGATCCTGTCTCGGGAGCTGCTCCACCTTGCAGACGGATGCATGCTCTCTTTGCAAAATGCTATCTTGACGCTAGAGGGCAACCTTCTTAAAGAAGAGGATCCAAATTACCCGGTGTTCACTGTCAAGGTGCCAAAGTACTTGGCTGACTTCGTCCATGAAGCCCCCGCGGATTATTTCTTCATATCGTACGAGGACGTCTTCAAGCTGTTTCACTATAGACGGTTGGACTATAACTTGGTCCGCCTATACGCACTCAACCAGGCGATGAGGATCAGGAGAGATAATACCCCGTACGTCAAGGTAGTGGATCCCTACTACATGCGTGACAGCCAGCTGGTGGAAGGATCAACGACACGGGCCATGGCCACGGAGTTCCTCCAGAGAATCATGCTGAACAACCAGGATAAGAACAGCCTTCTTCTGCCTTTCTTTTCCGAGTAAGTACACATCCGGTCGCCGCCGTCGTATCTTATGCTTTATTATAAATTTCTTCCGTTGTTGATCATTTCCAACATTCCGTTTCAATTGTGTTGAGCAGTGACGAGTACTGCGTACTCATCATCCTAAACCCGAGGTGGTCCGTTGCCACTTATATCGACTCGGGGAGTCTTAAAGACTACACCAGAATAAAGGGTGTTCTCGATGAGGCTCTCGAGGGCTATGCCCAAAAGGGAGGCCACTTCCATGAAGGAAAGGAACGTTTCACGAAGGAGAAGAAACACATTTTCTGCCATGGGACCGGGTTCCATTGCATCAAGCATGCGACTGGCAGCGTGAAGGATGCCTTCTACGTCCTCCATCACATTAAAGGGTTTGTCCGGGATGCAGAGAAAACGAGGTGGCCATCTAGTCTCCAAGAATGGACCAAACTTAGAGGGGAAATCACCGACGCTGATCTTAGAGAAGAATTCCATCGCATCCGGATGCAGTTATCGCAAATCATCGTGGAAGATGTCATGACAGAAGGGGGGTCCTTACACAACCCCAGAGGTAATTTGTCCATCTCCAGCCAAATATATATCCCAATCCACTCGATATATTATTAACCAAATATATATCCCAATCCATCTGCAGGGATGTCTAAGTGGGAGATCGAAGACCGCCTAGACAAGCAAAATGACATGAGGACGTGGCTGACGAAAGACTGCTTTAAACCGTTCCCTGAGCCGATAAAAAAGAAGGCTCAATCCTGCAGCTACCAGTGGAGCTAGACGTGTTCTCCATTAGCGACCCAGCAAATTAGTCATAGTACAAATAAAGTGACCCAGCAAAGACCCCAGCAGCGACTCAAGAAGAAGAGACTCCAGCGGCTCCTCCGACAGAGACCCTCGACGAGTGGGCTGAGGTTGCTTCAGCGTCGGGCGCAGGAACCACCGTGATAAGTGGGCCCTAGTGATTGCTTAGACATTAAGGGATCACTAGGCCCCACTTATCATCGGAGGTTCCTGCGTCCGACGCTGAAGCAGCCTCAGCCCACTTGTCGAGGGTCTCTGCCGGAGGAGCCACTGGAGTCTCTTCTTTTTGAGTCGCTGCTGGGGTCTCTTGCTGGGTCACTATATTTGTACAATGACTTATGTGACATGAGATGAACTTTTGTACCCCTAAATTCAGCACTTGTAATCAATGTGTGAAACGATTAACTTATGTATCATGACTTGTGTAATAATCGTGTATCTTGGGCTCTAAGTAATGTGATATACCTGTATTTCCTATAATATATACCTGTATTTTCTGTAATAAATCTGTAATTCCTATAATATACCTGTATTTTCTGTAATATACCTGTATTTTCTGTAATATACCTGTATTTATACAGCAGGCAGCAGAAATTTGAAAATACATTTAAATTATTCTGTGGCGCATCTTTTTATTTTTCTGTGGCGCATGGAATTCTGTGGCGCATGAGAAATGATGCGCCACAGACATAATTCTGTGGCGCACCCTTGCTGGTGCGCCACAGAATCTTGGTATTTCTGTGGCGCACCGCCTGGATGCGCCACAGAATTACATTTTAGTGGCGAGACTTCTGTGGCGCATCCCCCCATTTCCTGGATGCGCCACAGAAATCAAATAATGGTGCGCCACTAATGACCATTTCCCTAGTAGTGTTGGCTCCCTGTGGCCCATCATGGGGCGGATCGTGCGGCAGTTAAGCCGCCGCGGGAATCGTGGCAAAGATCGTGGGGCCGTTAATCCCCATCCGTTACGGGGATCGTGCGCAGAGAAGATCTCCTCCGCCGTAAATAAATAGGGGAAGCGGGCAATCTTTACCCCCCTCCGCATTCACTCTTCTTCTTCCTTGCCTCCTCGTTTTCCTCGCTCTCCAGTGCACGCAGCACCGCTCACGCCACCCGCCGCACGCCGACGCGCCACCGGAGACCAACGCCGTCACACGCCGACGCGCCGCCGGAGACCAACGCCGCCGACGCACAGCCAGCAAGCTCTTGCCGCCGTACGCCGCAGTACCACGGTAACTCCTCCTCTTCTCTCTGTTTCTTCTCCCTGTTCTTCATGTTTCTTCACCGCCACGCCGCATCGCATACCACCGGTGACCTCGCAGCCGTGGTTGCGGTGTGCCGTCGGTGGATTAGCCGCCGTAGCATTNACATTCCGTTCAATTGTGTTGAGCAGTGACGAGTACTGCGTACTCATCATCCTAAACCCGAGGTGGTCCGTTGCCACTTATCGACTCAGGGAGTCTTAAAGACTACACAGACAAATAGGGTGTTCTCGATGAGGCTCTCGAGGGCTATGCCCAAAAGGGAGGCCACTTCCATGAAGGAAAGGAACGTTTCACGAAGGAGAAGAAACAATTTTCTGCCATGGGACCGGGTTCCATTGCATCAAGCATGCGACTGGCAGCGTGAAGGATGCCTTCTACGTCCTCCATCACATTAAGGGTTTGTCCGGGATGCAGAGAAAACGAGGTGGCCATCTAGTCTCCAAGAATGGGACCAAACTTAGAGGGGAATCACCGACGCTGGATCTTAGAGAAGAATTCCATCGCATCCGGATGCAGTTATCGCAAATCATCGTGGAAGATGTCATGACAGAAGGGGGGTCCTTTACATAACCCCCAGAGGTAATTGTCCATCTCCAGCCAAAAAATATATCCCAATCCACTCGATTATTATTAACCAAATATATCCCAATCCATCTGCAGGGATGTCTAAGTGGGGAGATCGAAGACCGCCTAGACAAGCAAAATGACATGAGGACGTGGCGACGAAAGACTGCTTTAAACCGTTCCCTGAGCCGATAAAAAAGAAGCTCAATCCTGCAGCTACCAGTGGAGCTAGACGTGTTCTCCATTAGCGACCAGCAAATTAGTCATAGTACAAATAAAGTGACCCAGCAAGACCCCAGCAGCGACTCAAGAAGAAGAGACTCCAGCGGCTCCTCCGACAGAGACCCTCGACGAGTGGGCTGAGGTTGCTTCAGCGTCGGGCGCAGGAACCACCGTGATAAGTGGGCCCTAGTGATTGCTTAGACATTAAGGGAACACTAGGCCCCACTTATCATTGGAGGTCCTGCGTCCGACGCTGAAGCACCCTCAGCCCACCCAGTTGTCGAGGGTCTCTGCCGGAGGAGCCACTGGAGTCTCTTCTTTTTGAGTCGCTGCTGGGGTCTCTTGCTGGGTCACTATATTTGTACAATGACTTATGTGACATGAGATGAACTTTTGTACCCCTAAATTAAGCACTTGTAATCAATGTGTGAACGATTAACTTATGTATCATGACTTGTGTAATAATCGTGTATCTTGGGCTCTAAGTAATGTGATATACCTGTATTTCCTATAATATATACCTGTATTTTCTGTAATAAATCTGTAATTCCTATAATATACCTGTATTTTCTGTAATATACCTGTATTTTCTGTAATATACCTGTATTTATACAGCAGGCAGCAGAAATTTGAAAATACATTTAAATTATTCTGTGGCGCATCTTTTTATTTTTCTGTGCGCATGAATTCTGTGGCGCATGAGAAATGATGCGCCACAGAAATAATTCTGTGGCGCACCTTGCTGGTGCGCCACAAAATCTTGGTATTTCTGTGGCGCACCGCCTGGATGCGCCACAGAATTACATTTTAGTGGCGAGACTTCTGTGGCGCATCCCCCCATTTCCTGGATGCGCCACAGAAATCAAATAATGGTGCGCCACTAATGACCATTTCCCTAGTAGTGTGCTATGTAACCCACAGGTCATGCTACACAATCGAAGGTTACTGTGGTTACCACTCCCAGGCCAAAACCTTTGACAGGCGTGCTCGGAATGGATCATCGGCAACGCAACACCTCGATCATGCCATAATCACTGGCATAGCTTTCAATGCATAATAAAGAGATTAAGACTGTGGAACATCTGGCACATCATAGCCTCTACAACACAAAGAGATCATAGTTCAAATCATATAGTGAGAAAGATAGCAAAAATACACATCAGAGGTCACAACCCAACATTACATCATGTGGAAGCGAATTTAATTGTCTAAACAACAAGATCCAAATTATGGCCTAAGAGGCCTACAATAACATATCCCAGCCAGCCTGTTCCGTGACGTCCCAAGCTGCCACCTGGGAACCCCAGACTAATCATCGATGTCAACAAAGAACCCACCTTCCTGTTCGGTGACGTCCTCCTCTGAAACAAGAAATAATCAACAAAGCAAGGCTGAGTACGACGTACTCGCAAGAATTACTAGGGTGATATAGGCCCAATTATGATTGGCTTCAAAGTTGCATGGTAGTTATTTTGCATAAAGCTAGTTTTCCTTTTAAAAATACTCAACATGGCATCGACTAATCAGAAGATTTTGAAAGGGGATAAGATATTTACTTCAACTCTTTGGTTCCTTCGAGAACCTTCATAAACCACCAGCATCCACACATCTCCACCAAGGCACTCCCTCGAATCACCCTCGAGGAAATGAACCTTCACTCTCATGTTGCCAATTTTATTAAGTTCATGTTATTTATGGTCTTATCGTCCGTTCCCAAGTCATCCATAACCGTGGACACGGCTTTTCGAAAAGATTAAACCCTGCAGGGGTGTACTATTTTTAACCATCGGTACCGACTGGCTCGCCTATTTAGCTCTCTTCCGGGGAAAGCCGGCAAAGCAGGCGCGGTTAAACCTTTACCTTGCATGAGGCTAACCCAAGGATCATCAGTGTGCGGAAGGACAGGTTCAGTGCCTCCAACACTCTGCCCCGCGGCCACATCCTAAACACCACCGTCCTCATCAAGCCTTTTCCACCATCCAACTCACATGCAAATGGAAAGCTCAAACTAGAGGACCTTTGGCTAGCCCCTCACAAGTTATTCAGTTACTAAGGATTCCATATGTCCCACCGATGGAAGCATGCTCGGTCTTGGTTCAAGAGGTAAAGAACTCGCACCTAGGCGGCAAGAATGAGGCAAAACACCACCAACCCCGATGGCAACTCATCCAAGCCTTTAAGCATTTTAATTAAGTACCACAAGTTTCCACCTCGTCCGAACATTCCATCAACTTCACAATCATGGAAATAATCACCGGACGACTAAGCATGGCTAAGCATATATTCAGCAGATATAAAAATTAACTCAGGCCAACACCTCCAACCCATGGATCATAGGAGGGAAAACAGGTAATGGTGTATGGAACTAATGCAATTAATAGGATACTCTACCCATCGAACAAAATTGACATTTGGAATCGAATGCAATATTATGGTGGAGAAAATACTTGTGTAAATCAATAGGATGAGATATGCACAGAAGGTTAGGTTATCTCTTGCATTGCTGATGGGGCTGATAGCACGGATCGTCGAGGTATTGTGGTGGAATCTCGACTCCTGAATCTACCGATACACAAACAATAACAGGAGAACAAATAAATAACACGAATACAAAAAGGTGCAATACACAATCATGATGATATGTCAAGTTTATGCACTGAAATGGTCTTGGGCATGACTGATGCATATAAAATGCATACATGAACTTTGCACTATAATACTTATGTTCCATTCATATTTGCATCATATAAGGGGTATATTACTGTTATTTAATGATTTTTGGTAATTAATAATGATTTCCCCTTTTTATGGAATTAATCCAGTGCAGGCAGAAAACCCCTATTTCTTTCCTTATTTATTTCAGGGCCTTAACGACGTCATAATGAGCTGCAAATTTACGGGGATCATTATTTTGGAAGGAGGAAGACCTAGGAGCGAAGGAAGCAAGCAAACGGAGGCCGGAGGGGCAAAAGAGGGTGCCCCACGCGGCCCCTGTACCTGGCCGTGTCGGCCCACCTCTTTTGGCCCTCGTGGCCCAGTTTGCGCCGATCCTTCTTCCCGAAGCTTCCCCGTGACCTAAAAACGACTATAAAAATAGTCCCCCGACGTTTTCCAGGAGGAGGCGGCGCAGAAACACAAAACCAGAAACATAGAGACAGAAGGCTGCTGCTGGAGAAGATCGGAGGGGGGAAACGCCGCTGGAATCCACTTCCGGAGGGCTCCACCCCCCCCCCCCCCCTCCGGCGTGTTCATCATCAACTTCTACAGCAAGATCATCTCATCTCTCCACTGTAAACTCTTGGCAAACGTGATGTATGATGCAATATACTTTTCCCTTGATCTATTGTGTCTCTCCATCTATGTTTGAGAAGTGATTTGTTCATGACATTAGTGAAATAGTTCGTTGATTGGTTGCATACAAGTTTTGTTATCTTTTATGATTGTCTTGATGTACAATGTATGAGTGCATGCATATGTTGGGGAATGCATGTAAGGTGATCATCGGTAAGGTAATGGAGTGAGGAGGACTTGGGAGGACAAGTAAACCCGAGATCGAATCATGAAGTTACTCTATTGGGGGATATATGGGAGACCCTAGAACTTAAGGCTATGGTGGGACAATTATGTCTTAATAATTCTTGTGATGCACATTTAATTGGCCATGAGATCCATCATAAGAGTTGTGTAATTTGCTCATTTACTTGGCTACAACTATTTATGGCTCCCCCCTAGAAGAAACAATTAAGACTAAAACATGTGCTTCACTAATTGTGACAACCACACGAATGAAATAACAATTGCCAGAACATTTGCTCCCTTGAGATATTTGCTACTTGAGATTCTTGCTACTTGTTACCTTGATAAAACTGCTTTAAGAAACTTACATTAGAAAGCTTGCTCTTAGAAACTTGTTGCTAGATAAACCTACTCCACATCACTTGGTTCGATTAGTTAGTTCCTTTCTTACTCAAATTTATTGCTTTGCATAAAAGGCCATATAAGAGGGTTATAGGGCTTTAGAGAATAGATAGTTTACCTTCAGCTCCTCGTGGGTTCGACACTCAAATACTTATCGAATTGTGCTACAGTGATTCCTTGCTCTTGGGGATTATCAAGTATTTTTCTGGCGCCGTTGCCGGGGAGCGTTGTGCTAAACTTTTATTCTTGTTTGCATTGCATACTAACATATATTTCAAAACACAAAAAAATTATAAAATGGAAAGCAACAAACAATTATAGAACTGTATAATATCTATCTTGAGTTAGGACATGAAGTGTTTGAGGAGAAAATTAAATTTTATTTGCATAACAATCATGTTTGTGGTAGTACTAATTCTTTGAATACATTTACTGCTAATGCTAAGGAAAACCTTAAGCTTGGGGAAGTTTGCAATGATGAATATGATATTTTCAGTCCACCTACTAGTGAGGATGAAATTGATTTGATTGAGTTTGATGATCCAGTATGCTCATTAGATGATAAGTCTTTATATGGTGATTCTATTCAAAACTATGTGGTTATCTTTAACTTTAATGCTTGCAACTACTATGAGAGAGGAAGAGATAAGAATCCCCTTTATGTTTCTATGTTATTTAAAATGCAAGCTATTGATTATTATAGGCATTGGTTACCTCAAATTTGTTGTTATTTATTCATATATAAAATGCCAATGCATAGGAAAAGAGTTAGACTTAAAAGTTAATGGTTTAATGTTTTGTGGTGTGCTCTTTATGCTTTTATTTCCTATTCAGTTTGGGCACACCTTTACATCTTGAGAACTTGCAAAATAACTTTAACTACTGTTTTTTAACAATTAGTTTAAGATTTTCCTTTGATATAAAAATTGGGAAAGTAAATGAGAAGGATGAGTAATGGAGAAGTTGGGGTCGACCTTGAACATGTGTTGTTCATGCCAATGGAACCATTGCAAAGTCCCTATCATTAAAACTTTTCCCAAAGCTAAAACAAAATAAAAAGAGTGACATCACCTTTGTATCTTGTTTTCCATCTTAAAAGGCAAGAATAACCTCTTTTGAGAGGTAGGATTAAACAATAGTGATTTGCTGTCCAGAAAACAGATTCCTGAGATTCACTGCGAAAAATGTTAAAAATCACAGAAGAGGAATATTGACTTGATATTTTACGACAGCAATCTTCCGTTATTAATACACAATTCATTAGTTCAAAGTTTTTTGGTTTGAGCAACGTAAGTGCCTCTGACAATTCACTCTTTACGGGCTGTCCAGTTTTTGACAGATTCTGTCTTTATTTCGCATTGCTCTCATTACTTGTGTTTTGTGCGGTTCTTTTGATCAAGGAGCATTACACAACCGTTAACAGTAGCTAATGTTTAGAATCAATTCATGATATGTCTTTGCTGTACCTATGTGGATTTAATTTATGGAGACACTAACCCCTCTAATCAAGTTTTATGATGAGTTTTGTGTGAAGAGAACTTTCAAGTGGAAGAGCTGAGGGTGATGAACAAGATCAAGAGGGACAAAAACTCAAGCTTTGGGATCTAACCCCTAAGCTGACCCTACATACAAGAATTTAAGCTTGGGGATGCCAAGCCACCTCACTCCAACCATCTTGATACCAAGTAAGTAAGACTAGCTATATGGCTATAAAGAAAGCGCTTTACGGGAGGCAACCCGGTTGTTTTTACTTTTGATTTTCTTTGTGTACTCTTGCTGTAAAAAGAGAATGTTTTCTTATCTTAATTTCTGGAATTTTTAATAAAGTGCCAAGTTTTACCCATTTTGGTTTGACAAAGTTGTTATTTCTATTCGGAGATTTTATTCCTGCATAAAGTCTGTGCACGGTTTGATTTTTCATTTTTATTTTGTAACTCCGAATGATCTGAGATTTTAACTGTAACTGCAACTTTTCATCCTCTATATTCCGGAGTTTTTTCAGAATTTTTAGACGAGTCTAAGTAGGACATAAAAATACGTTTTGCTGCTGCTGTTTTTCTGGACAGATTCTGTCCCATATTGTTTTATGCTTGTTTTGAACTTTGAAGTTGAATCTTTTTTATCCAATTGAGTTTATGAGTAGGCATACAACATTATACACTTTCTGGACATTCATATGTATTTTATTCCATGGATTATATGTAGCAAGAAACCTATTTATTTATCTCTACTAACGTCACCCCACAGAAAAGAAATGGGAGAAACGGTGTTTTGAAGTTTTTTCACAGGGATTGGAAGAGATGCACCATGAGTTATCCGAGGATGGTGAAAACCATAAGCTTGGGGATGTGAGAAAATCCCCACTGGACCTACACACTCTTGGTTTGCACACGTCTAACTTCTGTTTTTCGATCAATACACTTTATCGCATAAACTTGGAGCGTCTTTTTGTTTGTTTTTGCTTTGCTTTTCATTTTGTGAGACCACCACACTATCATTTATATATGAAAGAGCTACTGAAAATATGGGTTTAAATATATTTCATGCTTTTATTGTATTGGGAAAAGGGATGTCTAAGTTGATTTTTAATGACATATATAGTTGCATGATTCATGAGCTTCTTTATGAGTAATAATTTGCAAATGCTTTATCATGAGCTATCTTTTATTCATGTTTTGATGCTGTATGTTATTTCACCTTGTTTGACATGAATTAGTTAGTTCTATGGACACTCATGCATGCATCTAGATGGTCATCTTTCTCCCTTTTGCTAGCCCAAAAATTTCAACAAGTAAAAACTTGTTTCCAACACCTTCAACCAAAGTTTTTCCAGTGAGTCCACCATATCTACCTATTAGCTTTATGCTATTCCAAGTATGTTTATCATGTTATTTGTGTTATCTATGCCTGTAAATGAAAATGATTATGTTATTTATTGTAACTAGCATAGTGGCCCGCGCACATGCGCGGGCAACATATGTACTGCTTGTAATATTCCCAATTCAATATATAATCTTTTTTTTTTGCAGAGTATGATGAGCGGTAGAATGCAAAACATTGAAATATGAGTTAATATGTATATGTTCAGACAACTGTAAGCGAAATATTTTATTTTTGTTTACTTTTAAATGTGAATAAGAAATAGAAACCAAGAACATATTCATGTCATAAATGGTTCATATTTAGAAATAGGATGTCATGACTGATGACATGTGCTATATCCTGTTATTTGCAAAAACAAAGAGGAAACATAATTCTGATGTTATGCAATGTTAAATGCCGGTAGAAAAACTCGTAGATGTTACAAAAAGAAATGATGTAAAACTCATAAAGAAATATCAATGATGACTTATTAATTTTTTTGATCATCTTATACCTTTGATCCAAAGTTTCAGCACGAAACATCATATGAAACAAATGTTATAATATTCCTCTAAAATCATTCAATCCACAAGCCTCTTAGAGTCCATTGGCCTGAATTAACACACATCGTAGAGATTGCAAGTAAAAAATCAAACATGTAGTATAATTTTTTTGTTGATGTGCATAAACTTAATTCGGAAAAGAAGGAAAGGTACAAAATTTTATCTACTTGATAAATACAGGAAAATACATATGGCCAGAAAATATAGGAAAAAAACCTCACAATCTTTCCCAAGTGTTAATTACCACAACATGAATCATTGATCCAAAGTGATAATCCTGACACCTGACACCAGGACACATACCATCTCATATCAATGATCAGCTAGATGCAAGTTATATGATAGTAATTGTTTCACTTGATAAATATATTTAGATGGAGGCATCGTTTCAAGAAAAGAAAGACGTTCATGTTTTGTATTAAAATACAAAGAATAATCTCATCATAAACATGATATAACGTGTATTGATTTAATTGCTTCTTTTAAACCCGTGACCTAGTAACTTATCTTGAAAGAAAGTACAACTCAGTACTGTTATATTCATAAAGTAATACTGTATTTGCCAATAGAATAAACCTAGGAGTACATGATGTCATGTGATACTCCGAAATCACAATATTGTTGGTGGAAATTGCAGTGTTATGCGGTGGGGAGTATTGACTTACCATTGCACATCATATACTGAAAGACCATGACGCGGTTTTGTTCTATACCTCCTGGTCGGCAAGAGAAATGAAGGTAACTATAATTAGAGAAACTACATAACCTGAATGGACGTACTTAATTTCAATCATTTTCTAGTTAGAAGTGAATTAATAACATTGGTACAAAGAGACCGAAGTTTGGTACATGAAAAGTTGATGCATGAATATTCAATCCAACAAAGCCAGCCGCTAAGATATATATGAGGTAGTGTGCGACAAACATACCATACGGGTATTTGAAGAAAGGATCAAAAAATTTATTTCCCCTGAAGAGAAGTATTTTTGGAATAGACTTAAGGTTGATTAACTTCAAATTTTGCGGTTCGTAAATAAGAATGGAAATATGCGAGAGTAATAAATAAGATAGGAAATATGCGGTTCAGTGCAACTTCTAAGTTAGCTTGTAGTGGCATGGGTAAATAATACCCTCGAGCTTGCTCAAATAAACAAAAGCCGCTAATGATGTGCACATATTGGTTGTCAAAATAATAATTGAAAAAGCCAAGTAGTGAGCAGTCCAAAAAATTGTATATTCCGATCATGTTGGATCAACTATTCAATTATACATTGTACATTAAAAACCACAGGTTGGTTTTTCTTTTACAATTCAACTATACCTTGTACATTAAAAATCACAGGTTAGTTCTTCTTTTACATTCAAAACCATATTTTGTTTACGAACATCTTGTCCTCTTTCTTATTTAGTTATCTGCTGGTCTCAACCTCGCGAACTCTATAATAGTGTACATTATAATTATGAGTGGTACTTCCTGGCATCAGTAACGGATATTAATAACATTGTAGCTCCAAAGAAAACAAACGTACAATTTGTGCGGCAGAGATGACTTACGCAGGGTTTGAGGGATTTAAGTTCAGAAAATATGTCAGGTGAGTATATCATGTCCTTCTGCCCATTGCTTCTTAGGTTCTCCTGGTATTAGGCTTGCTAGTAATAATTATACTTTCAGAGAAATTTAGTAGAAAAAGGTTTCAACATCTGAATGAAATCTCGGAAAGTGCTTGTGTGACTTGTAAGTTCCAACTGAATTTTGGATAGTGCGAGAAATTAAAAAAATACGATTCTAATATACAATCATGAAAGAAAAACAAAAAGATGAGCAAATCCAACTGAATTACTTCCATGTTGTTGACGGTCATTATATATAGTCGCCACTTCTCCTGCATGATGTATCCAAAATGTGCATACTCTTATAGGTACAACAAAGAATTTGATTTTCATCTTACATAAACACACTTACCATTACCATGGTTAAGACAGCTTGTGCCAAAAATAACGTAACAATCCACCGCTGAATTTAATCCTGCATGCCAATGAGAATTCCAGGAGAATGCGAAGAAGGAAATCGACCTTCTAATTTCTCTAGGCACCAATTAATTCCAATCTCTGATAGTTACGTGCGTGCAGCTAGTCGATGGATCAAAAATCGAGCTAGCTTTTGCTTCGTAAGTATCCCATATGTACACTGCAGGTTCGCATCTGCTACAGGGACATATCAATCTGCAGCTAGGTTCGTCACGCTAGTCCATCTACTGCCTCCGTTGCACGTCGCCGGAAAATACTCAGACGCGATATTTAATTAACCATGATTGTGTGGCTGATTTGGATCAATTGCTAATATTTTCATTGTAGACTACTCATTACGCGTCGCTAAACAGGTAGATTGCTACTACCCGGCCTTAAAGCAATGATCAATTGTTAAAACTATATTTTAAGATGGAAGCCATAAACGACTGGCTAGGCATGAAGCAAAATCAAAAGAACTGATCCAATCTTAGGTGGACAAATCACGCATGTAGTTATTTGACAAAGCAAGGCATCGTAGACTTAGAAAGCATCAGATCGAGAGGACATACTCACTGAACCATGCCAATCATTGCCGCCGCTGGACTGGTCTGAAGGGATCAGATATTCAGATCGTATGAACCTGGTGACTGACTTGAGGTTCATGCACACCACGCGCGGCATGTAGCGGCCACCGATTGCTTCTTGGTGTGCGGTAGATGCTGACGCGCTCGACAGAAGATCGGCGATACCCATCGGCATATGGTAGATTGATCTAGTCGATTCCGCAGCGGTGTAAAGAAACTGCCCTTTTTTCTATTCACGGGAAGAATAACTGAAACGGTACTTTTATGTAATGGCAGTGGTGGGTAATTTGCTTAGACTTGAAAGATCAATCGGCTGTGGTTTATTAATACAAATAATAGACGGTCAGATGTTTCTGATTTTTGTGGGAATTTCTTGAGTATTTCTCTTTTTTCTGGTGAGCCCATCATGTACCTTTAATATATAATAGATGGGAAAAGTTGGTTAAAAAACTCTCGCGAACTTGATGCACACTTTACTTTTATTGCATTTAATAAACATGAACCATGGTGATTAATATTATGATGATAGTGGCTTGATAAATGTTTAAGGTTGGGAGTTAGCCCATATGTGCTGTCACATGCAAAGCTTTCAACATGTTCCATCATTTATTTAGTTGACATCATGTACTTTTGTTTATGGATGCCTATCATGGTGAAATAATGTGGAAATAGAGTAAGTTTAAATGAGTTTGTATAAATGGTTAGAGAGAAACCTGGGCCGCTAATCTAAGCCATGCATCATTTATGGTGGAAATTTACTTACATGCTATTTTGAACTTTCTGTGATACACCCTACAATAAAAAGCTATAACAAGTGGTAAATAAAAAGGGTGTTGAGGTTGTTCATTATGTTTGTTTGTCTTGTTGTTTTGATGTGGGCTTGATCCATATCATGGGACAAGAGGTACCCCAGTTGAGGCTCTTGATAATACCATTATTACTTACAATGATAGATAACTTAAACTTGCTTTGTTTCCCAAGTTGAGTAATCATGGTGTAGGTACTTGTATTCAAGGGGCATGAGGCATCTAACCTTTACTTTATCAAGGCCACTACTCATATTTGCTTTCACATTAAACTTTAATCATTTAAGATGCTATGATAGGGGAATGAGAGCTTGACACCAAGTATTACCATTGCATTCAATAACTTAAGTAGAATAGTTTGGAGGATAGATGAAACTTATGTATGTTTTACCTCTATTCATTTATATATCTTTTCCAAAGTGTCCACCTTTTATATTCAGATTTTCATCTTCACTCTATGACCTATGTAGGATGTTCTTACTTATCATATTGCATACATGTGGTCCATATTACTATCTTTTATGTTACACTTTGTGAACTATCATTGAACATCCTTGCATTGAATACTTGATATCACTTTATAAACTGTTTGCATATTGCTACTTCTTTGAATAATGAATCATTTGACTTTATGTAGTAGTAGCAATCATCTTTTATATCCATGTTGTTATTATATTGCAAATTTCATGTTAGTTTTATCACTTCCATACTCGAGGACGAGCAAGAGTTAAGCTTGGGGATGTTGATGCATATAAAATGCATACATGAACTTTCACTTTAATACTTATGTTCCATTCATATTTGCATCATATAAGGGGTATATTACTGTTATTTAATGATTTTTGGTAATTAATAATGATTTCCCCTTTTTATGGAATTAATCCTGCGCAGGCAGAAAACCCCTATTTCTTTCCTTATTTATTTCAGGGCCTTAACGACGTCATAATGAGCTGCAAATTTATGGGGATCATTATTTTGGAAGGAGGAAGACCTAGGAGCGAAGTAAGCAAGCAAACGGAAGCCGGAGGGGCAAAAGAGGGTGCCCCACATGGCCCCTGTACCTGGCCGCGTGGCCCCACCTATTTTGGCCCTCGTGGCCCCGTTTGCATCGATCCTTCTTCCCGAAGCTTCCTCGTGACCTAAAAACGACTATAAAAATAGTCCCCCGACATTTTCCAGGAGGAGGCAGCGCAGAAACACAAAACCAGAAACAGAGAGACAGAAGGCTGCCGCCGGAGAAGATCAGAGGGGGAAACGCCGCCGGAATCCACCTCCGGAGGGCTCCACCCCCCCTCCAGCGTGTTCATCATCAACTTCTACAGCAAGATCATCTCATCTCTCCAATATAAACTCTTGGCAAACATGATGTATGATGCAATATACTTTTCCCTTGATCTATTGTGTCTCTCCATCTATGTTTGAGAAGTGATTTGTTCATGGCATTAGTGAAATAGTTCGTTGATTGGTTGCATACAAGTTTTGTTATCTTTTATGATTGTCTTGATGTACAATGTATGAGTGCACGCATATGTTGGGGAATGCATGTAAGGTGATCACCGGTAAGGTAATGGAGTGAGGAGGACTTGGGAGGACAAGTAAACCCGAGATCGAATCATGAAGTTACTCTATTGGGGGATATATGGGAGATCCTAGAACTTAAGGCTATGGTGGGACAATTATGTCTTAATAATTCTTGTGATACACATTTAATTGGCCATAAGATCCATCATAAGAGTTGTGTAATTTGCTCATTTACTTGGCTACAACTATTTATGGCTCCCCCTAGAAGAAACAATTAAGACTAAAACCTGTGCTTCACTAATTGTGACAACCATACGAATGAAATAACAATTGCCAGAACATTTGCTCCCTTGATATATTTGCTACTTGAGATTCTTGCTACTTGTTACCTTGATAAAACTGCTTTAAGAAACTTGCATTAGAAAGCTTGCACTTAGAAACTTGTTGCTACATAAACCTACTCCACATCACTTGGTTCCATTAGTTAGTTCCTTTCTTACTCAAATTTATTGCTTTGCATAAAAGGCCATATAAGAGGGTTATAGGGCTTTAGAGAATAGATAGTTTACCTTCAGCTCCTCGTGGGTTCGACACTCCAATTCTTATCGAATTGTGCTACAGTGATTCCTTGCTCTTGGGGATTATCAATGACCCACAAGTTAAATGGAACCCCAGAAATAAATATCGCAATTAACGGGTTAAAATTCCATACTTAACTTAATAAATTAAGTTATTACCCAAAATGTACAGTACTAAAATATGAGGTCTACATGCATGGAAATGACATTATTAGATAGGTATTGTTCTGTTGATCATTTTGGTACCTCGTTTGCAATTTTCCGATTAATGATGAATAAATGGTGAATTAAACGGTTATTCAAATTTAATCCTTTTAACCATATCGAAAATGACATCAAAGGAAGTCATGCTGTGAAATTAACATAACTAGATAGCCTTTGATTTGCTGATCCTTTTGGTATATCATTTGCAAAATTTGAACCAGTATTTATTAAGTTATGATTTTCCCAAATTTTAAATTAAATCTGCCCCCTTTTGTATCGGTCGGTACTACCGGAAAACTGCCCGGTAGTACCGGACAAGTCAGTACTTTCGGAGCAACTTCCGAGCTACTTCCGGAATAGAACACGAAGTATCCAGTACCGAAACAACTTACGGTCGGTACTTCCGGCACTACATCGGTACTACCGACGAAACGGTTTGACCGAGCCGAGGCCACGACCAGTGCGCGCGCATGGCGGTGACCACCGGCGGTGGCACGCACGGACACGACGACGGGGAGCTCGCGGGGACGAGCTACTAGGCGCATTCTACGCGCCCGTCTACGGAGAACTAAACTACGGCGGCGCCGCTACCTAATGGTTGCCGGAGCGACGAGCACGACGGCGACTAGCGGTGGCCGACGGCGGCTACGGCGGCAATGGTGCACTAGGGGTAGGGGAGGGAGACAGAGATGTCCAAGAGGACAGCGAGCTCGCCCTAGATGTGTGCGTGTGCTCGGCTTGAGCAGGGAAGGTCGGCAATGGCGGCAATCGAGCTCGGCGTGCGGTTCCGGGCTCCGATGCTTGATTCTGTGGACGAGGAGGTAGAGGGCAACGAGGCGGAGCTGTTGCCCCGCTTTGATCTGCTCGGGGAGGCTCCAGGCGACGGCGATGCTGCGGCGAGCTCGGCTACGGTTCGGCCATGCCGCTAGGGTAGGGTTTCGGTGGAACGAGAAAAAGAGCGAGCGGGGAGAGAGAGCAGGCCACGGTGGTTTCTTATCCGTGAGGGGAACACTGTGGCGTCGAGCTGGTGCGGCGGGGACGTCGGGTGCGAGCAGTCTCGGTTGCTACAGAGAAGAAGCTACAGGAAGAAGATGGTGAAATTGCAGAAAACCCCCTGCCTGCATCCTTCTTTCTTTTTTGTGTGAACTTTTAAAACCAGGAGGCTTTTAGGGATTTAAATGAGCCACTTAAACATTTCTGAAAATTTTGAAAAAAATCACCTAGTATTTATATTATATTAAGAGGCTGTCATAAAATTTTCAGCCCATTTGGAAAATATTTTATGTGTAACTTATTTTAAAAATGCTCACAGACATTTTGGGGTCTTTGTTAACTTATTTAATTTGGCAATTAGATTTTCTTTGCAAGATTTATATTTTGAACTCTAGGAACTTCCTGGACAAATATGGAAGCTCAACATAATTTTAGTTTAACCAAACCATTCACCAACATGGAAAGGAGTCATGGCCATTTTGATTTATTAATTGTTGCCATGACCATTATTTCATGTTAAGCAATTTAAGTATGGATGCCATGATGCAATATGAAAATGCAAAAGTGAAAATTTGGTTCAAATTTTACAATACCAAGTTGGGGCTGTTACATGTGTCGGCATAGATGATGTTGATGCCGCTTCCACCGTCCATGAAGACTTTGCTCATGACATACCCGCCGATCTGGGCTCCGAGTACTAGGGAGGCGTGGCCGGGTCGAGGCACCTGGGGTGGGTGGTCTGCTCTTGAAAACGTGATGGTGTACTCAGACCAGTTGAGATACTCTGGGGTAGCCGGGGGTGATACCATGGCCAAGTGCACCTGTCGGGTAATTAGTTTCTGATTTCTGTTCGAGGGGCGCCCTTTTTGTATCATGCCTACACGACCAACCGGGGCGGGGAAAATTTTTGCCGCAGCCGGGGGTGGTAGTGTTAGTTGGGGTGTCTGCTACACGCGCTGGATTATGTATGCTAACTGCGGTGGAGGGAGTGGTAGTGCGTCAGGTGCACCGTGCGCTGATGCTCCTGGATTTGTCGGGTAGCCCGAGTTCTTCGCAGCCTGGTGGATCCGTCTGTACGCCTCCAGTAGCTTCTTGAATTTGCGGCAGTCTTTTAGCTAGTGCCCTGAATTGATATTACCATGCTCGTCCCTGTATGGGTGAAAGGGGCAAGTGTAACAGCCAAACTTTTGGTACCTGAAAATATGAGTAAAATTTTCACTTTTGCATCTCATATTGCATCATGGCATTTATATTAAAATTACCCACATAAAATAATACTTAGGCTTTAACATGAAATCAAGGTTGGTGAATAATATTGGACAAACAAAATTCAAATTGAGCTTTCATATTTGTCCAGGAAGTTCCAAGAAATTCAAATATGTTTGTTGCAAGAATTAAAGCACTTGCCAATTCAATTAATTAAAATAAAGCCCAAAATGCAAGAGAGAAATTCTAAAATATTTAACACATGAAATGTTTTCCAAATGGGCTGCAAATTTTATCATAGGTTCCAAATGTAATGTTATGGCTCTGTGAATTTTTCCAGAATTTTTAAAATTATTTAAGGGCCTGAAATAATTACCAAAACCCTGCTGGAATTTCTGGAAAAAGAGAAAAGAATAAATCTATGACAGGAGGGCCCTACCTATCATCCCTTTTCTTTGTCGCCACAGGGAAGGCACTGGTGCCATGGCCGCCGTGTCGCCCTGGCCTCCCCTCGCTCCTCCTCGCGCCCTGGCCCCATGGAGGATAAGGAGGACCCCCACCGTGCACTGCTCTCTCTCCCTCTCCTTTTCCCCCCTCGCAGCGAACCCTAACCCTAAACGGCGCCATGGCCATGAGCTGACCGAGACGCCGCCATTCGCCGCCGTCGACGGGGACCGCCCGAGGCAGATCGAAGCGCACCAAAATCTCGGCCTCCTCCCCTTCTTCCTCCTCGCCCAAGCAATCGAGTCGGGATGCTCGGAATCGCCGCCTTCTTCCTCGTCTTCCCCGCCTCCGACCGACGAACGCCGCAACGATTGCCGCCGTGGCAGCCCTCCTCCACCACCACCGAGCACACCCATGCAACGAGGGTGAGCTGGCGGCCCTCCTGGACACCTCCGTCCCTCTCCTCTCCCCTAGATCGTAGGTGCCCTTGCTGCCCGCCGTCAGCCGCTGCATGTCGCCGACGTACGCCTCGCTCCGGCGACCATAATCTGGCGGCGCCGCCCGTTCCTGGCCCGCCGTGGTTCGTCATTTCGTTTGCACCCCTTAGCTCGGCCCCTAGTCCCCTCTGCCGTCGTCTCCGTGCGGTGCCGTGCCGCCGGTCACCGCGGCGTCGCGCCGGTCGTGGCGTCCCTCCCCGGGTCGAACCTGGCAGTGGGCCCTTCGGCCGACGTGGATGCCCATGTGGCTCGGCCCCGCCAGTCAGCCATCGTGGCTAACCATGGTTCAGTGCAAAACGTCTGAAACGTTTTTCTGGAATTTAAATAAAAGACAGAAAATGAATTCAAACTTTGAAATTGCATAACCTTTGAACCACAAGTCAGAAAAATGCAAAAAATATACCAAAATGCTCAGGAAGGAAATATCTATCTGTTAGTGCACTTGGTAGAATTAATTGGCCAAAATAATTTGCCTTTATTTAATGAATACTAAAATGGCAGAATATAAATGGAATTTAGAAAATCCATAACCTTATGAATTTTGATCCAAAAATTGCAATTAAGATCTCGAAATGTTCAGGAAAACAACATCTAATTGTTAGTTCTATTTCCCTGTAATAATGAATCTTTTAAATTGATGTTTAATTAAAATTACTAGAATGGCAGATTTAATTCTAATTTTGGGAAATTCATAACTTGAGAAATAATCACTCAAAAATTGTGAATAAAATATCAAAGTGATCAGCAACTCAAATGTTATCTAGCTATGTTAATTCCACAGCATGAAACCAATTTTTCCTTTGATGTTAATTTCGAATTGATTAAAATGATTTAAATTGCATAACCGTTTAAATCACCATTTCTTCATCGTTAATCGGAAAATTGCAAACGAAGTACCAAAATGATCAGTAGGACAATACCTATCTAATAATGTAATTTTCATGCATTTAGGACCCATATTTCAGTACTGGACATTTTGGATAATAACGCAATTCACTAAGTTAAATATGGAGTTTTGACCCGTTAATTGCAATATTTATTTTAGGGGTTCCATTTAACTTGTGGGACATGCCCAATATGATTTCAGTGCATAATTTGACCATCTCATCATGATTTTGCATTGCACCTTTGTATTCATGTTATTTATTTCGTTCCCGTATTGTTTGTGTATCGGTAGATTCGGGAGTCGAGGTTCCACCACAATACCTCGACAATCAGCGCGACCAGTACTACCAGCAAGGCAAGAGCTAACCTAACCTTCTGTGCATATCTCGTCCTATTAGTACAAGTATTTTCTCCACTATAATGTTGCATTCGATTCTAGAAACAACTTTTGGTCAGTGAATAGAGTATCCTATCACTTGCATGCTCCCTGAACCATTATCTGTTTTCCCTCCTATTAACCATAGGTTGATGTGTTGGCCTGAGATAATTAATATCAGTTGTATGTTATGCTTAGATATGCTTAGCCATGCGTAGTCGAATGCTTAAGTTGTCCGTTGATTATTTCCATACTTGTGAAGTTGATGGAATGGGCGGACAGTGGTGGAAACTTGTGTTAATAAATAATTGCTAAGAAGGCTGGGATGAGTTCCATCGGGGATGGTGTTTTTCCTCGTTCTAGCCCCTAGGTGCGAGTTCTTTATCTCTTGAACCAAGACTAGCGTGCTACCATCGGTGGGGGTATGGGCGCCTTACTAACTAAATAACTTGTGCGGGCGTATCCAAGGGTCCTCTAGTTTGCGCTTTCCATTTGCGAGTGTGTGGTCGGTGATGATGGTGATGATGATGATGATGATGTGATGAGGATGGTGGTGATAGGAGTGGCGATGGGGTAGGGTGTTGAAATAGGCACTGAACTTGTCCCGTCGTCACGATGACCCTTGGATAGTCTCATACGAGGTAAAGGTTTAACCGCGCCCGCCCTGCCGGCTTTCCCAGGAAGAGAGCTAAATGATCAGGCAAGGGGTCGGACGGTACCAATGGATAAAAACAGTACACCCCTGCAGGGTTTAATCTTTTCGAAAAGCCGTGTCCACGGTTATGGATAACTTGGGAATAGACGATAAGATCATAGAGAACATTAACTTAATTGATATGGCAGCTAAAGGTTGCATAATCAACGTGTGATAAAGGTTCATTTCCTCGAGGGTGATTCGAGGGAGTGCCTTGGTGGAGGTGAGTGGTGAATTCTGGTTACTGCTGGTTCAAGGTGAACCGAAGAAAGAAAGTTTTACTATCTTATCCCTTTGAGAAAAACCTTCTGAGTAGTCGGTGCCATGAGTCCTAGTGTTACCCGAAAGGAAAACTAGCTTTCTACAAAACCAACTACTATACAGCTTTGAAGCCAAACAGCATCGGGCCTATATCGCCCTACTAATTCTTGCGAGTACGTTGTACTCAGCCTTGCTTTGTTGATTATTATTTGTTTCAGAGGAGGACGTCACCGAACTAGAAGGTGGGTTCTTTATTGACATCGACGAGTAGTCTGGGGTTCCCAGGTGGCAGCTTGGGACGTCTCGGAACAGGCTGGCTGGGATATGTTATTTGTAGGCCTCTTAGGCCATAATTTGGATCTTGTTGTTAGACAACTATATTTGCTTCCGCCTGATGTAATGATGGGTCTGTGACCTCTGATTGTGATATTTGCTATCTTTCTCATATATGAGTTGAACTATGATCTCTTGTGTCGTAGAGTCTGTGATGTGCCAGTTGTTCCGCAGTCTTGGTCTCTCTACTATACGTGATAGCGATGTATGAGCTTATGGCATGATCGAGGTGTTGTGTGCCGATGATCCATTCCGAGCACACCTGCCAATGAGTTTTGGCCTGGGATTGGTAAACCCAGTAACCTTCGATTGTGTAGCATGACCGGTTGCACAACGCTTCACTGTATAGTTCTGGGGTCGGGGCGCTACAAGTTGGTATCAGAGCAGGACTGCCTGTAGGAAACCCGTTCTATTGGTCGATGTCGAGTCTAGTTGAAAATTATTTATAACCTAAAAATGAGTTGTGAAAACCTTCTTAGGATTCTTTTTACTTCTTACCCAACTCGCTCTAACTCTGAGTCACCTTACCTCTATTTGTCTTGCAGTTGGGTCAAAGTTTAAGGTTCTCGGGGTTGGGTTCTTACCGTCTAGATTAATTCATGAGTCTCAATTCCGTTCCTAACTTTCGAACTGTTCTGTTGTTGCTACAGATGACGCGTCCGGGACTTGTTGTCTGTCTGACTCGCTGTGAGGGTGTCCGCGGGTTCCCCGCCTTGTTTGCTGCTGCCTTAGCCAGCCAGGGTTGCCGTTGGTACCCCGAGTACGTGGTGTACGAGGAGCACATGCCGTACGGACAGGGGCAGTTCTTCTGCGAGGCCCGTGTCCTGACTCCGGATGGGGATAGAGTCCAGCACCAGGGTGTAGGTGTGGGCATGACCGTGGAGCAGGCTGTACAGAAGGCTGCGTTCAACGGCCTCTCCATGTACCACGGAAACTGCGACTACTTATCTAATCCGATCTCAGATTTTATCACTTCCCAGCTGCTGATGACAGTCTGGAGGGTTGTTATGTTGCTAGGTACTGATGCATCTAAAATGCATACATGAACTTTGCACTATAATAGTCATATTCCAATCATATTTGCATCGTATAAGGGGTATATTACTGTTATTTAATGATTTTTGGTAATTTATGATGATATCCCCTTTTTATGGAATTAATCCTGCGCAGGCAGAAAACCCCTATTTCTTTCCTTATTTGTTTCAGGACCTTAATGACGTCATAATGAGCTATAAATTTACGGGGGTCATTATTTTGGAAGGAGAATATTTAGGAGCGAAAGAAGTCAACGAACGGAGGCCGGAGGACCAAAAGGGGGGTCCCATGCGGCTACAGTACCAGGCCGCGTGAGCCTATCCCAATTAGCCCTCGTGGCCCCGTTTGCATCGATCCTTCGCCCAGAAGCATCCTCGTGACCTAAAAACGCCTATATAAGAGGTCACCCGATGTTTTTCCAGAGGAGGGCCGCCACACGAGAGAAACAAGAAACAGAGACCAGGAGGCTGCAGATTGGAGGGGGGAAACTCCGGCGGAGCCCTGCCGGAGAGGTCTCCTTCTTCTCCATCGACATCTCCACCGTCTCCATGATGAAGAGGGAGTAGTCCACCTCTGGACTATGGGTTTGTGGCAGTAGCATATGTATCTCTCTCTCTCTCTCTCTTGTGCTTCATTAATTAGTACCGTATGAGCTGCTGAACATGATTACGGTCACCGTTGTATTACCATTGTGGTGGATCTTTCTATGAGTTAATATATGTTGAGATTGCAATGTTATATTTCAGTTATGAAAGTAGATGCATATTATGTACCCCGTTCTTATATCCTTGTTATGATCAAGCATGTTTATGAGAGCGTGTGTGGGGGAACGTGTGCATTAGTTGGAGTAACGGGGGTGGTGAAGTGATAAGCTGACAACTTGAATATCATGATCCATTGGGTGTTTACCTTACTTTGTTACCTCACTAGGGATAAACCAAAATACCATGTTGTAGGGTAGGAGGAGTGACATGCCTCTACCTAAGACTAGATCCATCATGTGTTTATTTTCACTTCATGTCATTAATCTTAAAGCTATACTCTGATGTTATCTTAATTACTAAGGTGCATGATTTAGTTCACATCTTGGTGGAGTATAAGTGAGACTAATAATCAAAAGGTCTCTATGCTAGGACGTGATGCCCATATAATTAGTAACATGATTAAACTTGCTTGCAATCTCCTATGTCTACTTGTTTGCACACTATATTTAAGAGAGAGTGCATGTGTGAAACCATGAACCCCGGTCCATTTTTTATCATAAGAAACACTTTTCCAACCACTTTTAAGCATCTTTTACATTCAGCCATTTTAAAATCAGAAAATACAAAAACACTTTTACTTCTTGCATTCACATATAAAAACCCCAAAAATACCATCCATCATCATTACTATCATCCTTGCATACTTATTTACCACCATTGCATATTTATTTACTGTTTTGCATTCATTATGATCTTAATATCATTCTCACACCTTGTGCTTGACAACCACTTGGTGAGGTTGAGGGCACAAAGCAATTTACTTGTTTGCAGGAAATCTAGAGAAGGACAAGGAGATAAAACCCACACTACTGATTCCCCGAGAGTTCGATATTAAACCCTCGAGTCACCTTCTTGGGGAAAAACAACCACTTCTACATTGTTGTGGGGTTACCTTTCGAGTACCCCACGGTGGTGGTACCTGGGTCACGCCAAGGAAGGCCCAAGGAAGGCCCAAGAAGGATGATGTGCAGCCCAAGGTAGTCGCCGTTAGGTCATCAGCTTGATCATCCTGTACGTGCCATCAGCACCGTTCACCCGAGACCCAGCCTATCATATAAAGGCTGGGAGGGTCCCTCGTCTAGGGTAACTAAGCAACTAGCGAACACCACCTCATAGCCGCCACCTTAAACCCTAGCGAGATTGCCATCTCGCCATTGTAGCCACCTTGATCATAATTCCATACAAGCAGGAGTAGGGTGTTATCCTCCGGGAGCCTGAACCTGGGTAAATCGCCCCCTGTTAGCCGTCGTGATCACCAACGTTCATCTTCCTCCCCTTCAATCAACCCGGGGTACTTGACCCAGGGATTTGCCGAGCCCTAACCTCGTCAATTGGCGCCGTCTGTGGGAAAGAACGAGCATTGGAACCATGGTCGCTCCGGCTCCATCGACCTTGAAGACCGACGCCCGCACCAAGGAGCCAATCCGGTCCAGCTCCCTTGAGTACGTCAGCCACCCGCCGGCTCATCGCTCGGCGTACGCTGAACTGAGTGAAGGTACATGGATCACTTTTGGTACCATGCGCTACCTCATAAACAGCTACGGAACGCTCCGATCTACGGTGGCTGCGCTACGCGCGGAGACGACACCCGCGTCTGCATCGACTACGTCGACCACGCCTTCACCTACCGTGGAGATCGCATCTGCTGCGAATGCAGCGATCGCGTCTTCGACTGCCGCGAAGATCGCATCTGCTACGACTACAATGACCACGACATCACCCGCCGTGATCGCATCTACCACGACTGCGATGATCGCGTCTTCGACTGCCGCGAAGATCGCGCCCGCCTCGACTGCACCAAGGGCCTCCGTGGCAAAAATCGCGCCCAACGCGACCACGACACCCACACCTCCGGCTGCCAAGGAGATCGCATCGGCGGTGACCCGTGCGCGGACCAAGTCTACTCCGACTACCTTGGTCGCGTCGCGGGCAAGGCCAAGATCTACATCGACCCCGACTACATCGGCCACGCCTTCGCGTCGCGAAATCATCCGCAAGCCAATCGCACCCGCGTTGACGACGGCGACTCAACTCCTCGCATCTGCGGTGAAGGCCGCGAAATTCTGCGGAAGCAACCTCAACGGCAACTATGGTACCCATCACGTTGGAGCCATTTTCGACTCCGAGCACGGCTCCGACGAAGGAAGCAGCAGTGGAAGCATCAGCCCCACTCCCCGGGTTTACCCCGCACAAGTCTACATGACCGGCCCAGCGTGGGCCAACGGCGACGAACCCGCATATCCACTGGAGGTGGTCATGCCGGATCAGACACGGCTCACCATCACCCGCGACATGGCAATCAGAGCCCTGAAGCACGTCGAGGAGGGCACATATCCCCCACCAGACGCACCCCGAGAGGACCTTTTGGCGGTCCAGTATCTGCTGCGGAAAGAAGGCGAACGACTCCGCGCAGAGAAGGCCGAGCTGCTCCGACGCAAGGAGGAAGCCGACGCGGCGAGTGCCAGGAGGGCCGCGTATTCATTCACTGCTGCCTCGACAGAGGTCTCACAAGGAGCAAGGCGCCACAGGCCCCGCGTGCCCCGGATGACAGAGGCCGAACGCGCCGGAATTACCCGCAACCTCGAGTCGTCATACATGACTGAAGATTCGGACAGGATACCCGTCCCCAAGACACCCGGAGCTGCCCTCATGGTAGTCGAAACATACCTGCGACTGACGCAGCCGCCTGAGGGTGACGCCCGCGCTCTCCTCCACAAGCAACAGATCATGTCCATCAAGGCAGTCGAAGAAGCTCTGGCGAACAAGGCGCCAGCAGAAAGGGCGCAAGAAAATCGGGGTCGCCGAGACCGCGAACCCGCAGCACTCGCAGTCCCAGCTCCAAGACAACCGCGACAGCCGCAGCCAGGCGAAGACCTCCGCAACGTCATCACACAGAGGACGGTAGACCGCAACCGCACCCAGCGGACAGTCGGCACACTGTGGTACCCACCACGTTGGAGCCATTTTCGACTCCGAGCACGGCTCGGACGAAGGAAGCAGCAGTGGAAGCATCAGCCCACTCCCCGGGTTTACCCCGCACAAGTCTACATGACCGGCCCGGCGCGGGCCAACGGCGACGAACCCGCATATCCACTGGAGGTGGTCATGCCGGATCAGACACGGCTCACCATCACCCGCGACATGGCAATCAGAGCCCTGAAGCACGTCGAGGAGGGCACATATCCCCCACCAGATGCACCCCGAGAGGACCTTTTGGCGGTCCAGTATCTGCTGCGGAAAGAAGGCGAACGACTCCGCGCAGAGAAGGCCGAGCTGCTCCGACGCAAGGAGGAAGCCGACGCGGCGAGTGCTAGGAGGGCCGCGTATTCATTCACTGCTGCCTCGACAGAGGTCTCACAAGGAGCAAGGCGCCACAGGCCCCGCGTGCCCCGGATGACAGAGGCCGAACGCGCCGGAATTACCCGCAACCTCGAGTCGTCATACATGACTGAAGATTCGGACAGGATACCCGTCCCCAAGACACCCGGAGCTGCCCTCATGGTAGTCGAAACATACCTGCGACTGACGCAGCCGCCTGAGGGTGACGCCCGCGCTCTCCTCCACAAGCAACAGATCATGTCCATCAAGGCAGTCGAAGAAGCTCTGGCGAACAAGGCGCCAGCAGAAAGGGCGCAAGAAAATCGGGGTCGCCGAGACCGCGAACCCGCAGCACTCGCAGTCCCAGCTCCAAGACAACCGCGACAGCCGCAGCCAGGCGAAGACCTCCGCAACATCATCACACAGAGGACGGTAGACCGCAACCGCACCCAGCGGACAGTCGGCACACCCAATGCTGACGACCGCGACGATGGCGACTTCGAGCCACGCGGCGCCGCATGCTTCAGTTTCAACATCCGCGACACAAAAATGCCCAAGGGCTTCAAGCTCATAGCAGAAGCGGTCAAGTACGACGGAAAGCAGGATCCGAGAGACTAGCTGGAAGACTACCTCATAGCCTGCAGTTGCCAGGGCGGTACTTCGACTACAGCCATGCAGTACATCCAGCTGATGCTCACAGGATCCGCACGTGGGTGGCTCAACAGCCAACCCAAGGACGCCTTCAGCACGTGGGACGAGTTTGCGGATGCCTTCATTAAGAGCTTCCTGGGGACGTATTCAAGGCCGACAACTTTCGTCGAACTCCAAGCATGCAAGCAAGGGCGAGACGAGCCGCTCCGGTCATACATCTAGCGATGGACCCTGCTCCGCAATACCATGGAACCCACCTCGGAAGACCGAGTGATGGATGCCTTCATGCACGGCGTCTACCGCCGCGACCTCCGCGAGGAATTTGGTAGGCTCCGGCCGAGAAGCATGATTGACCTCATGAAGATAGCCAACCAGTGGGCAGACGGAGAGGACTCGGTTCGTGATACTCCACGAGACGAGGCCGGACCAAGCAACTGGCGGGAAGGACGCCAGAAGAAGAAGCCGCGTTACCACGGCAATGACTCAATAGAGTTAGTAGCGGCGGGATTCGAAACCCCCCGCGAGAACGAAGCATACGACAGCAATCGCCAGTACAGTCCAAGGCGGTACAGTCGAAGCAACGACGAACAGAGTCGCCAATACAGCCAAGGGCAATTCAACCGAAGCGGTGGCAGCACCTACCGTGGAGATGGGAGCCGCAAACGAGAGTGGCAGAGGCGCACGCTGACTCCAGAGGAAGAGCTAGAGCAACCCTGCAAGCACCACATGTTCAGGAACCCGGAAACGGGCAAATGGGGATCCCGTCACCTGTTGAAGGACTGCAAGAAGGCACGCAGGATATACCAGGCAATGCAGAAGATAGTCGCTCAGCCAGCCACGCAGTTGGCTCCCCAGGTAGCACCCGCAGCACAGCCAGTCGCGCAGTTGGCTCTCCAAGCAGCACCTGCACCCGCGCCGACAGTCGCTAACCCAGCACAGGCAGCGGCAGCTTTTTATCCGCAGCAGCAGCCGCAGCAAGAAGCCCCTGACGCATATCCAGCGGCACGCGGACAGCTCAACATGATACAGAAGGGGCGCCCTTCAAACAGGACACAGAAGATCATCACCCGCCAAGTCTACCAGGCTGTCACCTGTCCACCTGTAGTACCCGAATACCTGAGAGGGTCAGAGACACCGATCACGTTCTCCAGAGCAGATCATCCACCTGCGGTACCAAGACCCGGGCACGCTGCTCTGGTAGTCGAAGCTCTGGTCGGGGATTTCACCTTGAAAAAGGTGTTCATGGACGGAGGCAGCGGCATCAACATCATCTTCGCCGACACCCTCAGAAGAATGAACAGGCCAACAACAAACTTGGCGCCATCAGGGACCACCTTCCATGGCATAGTACCAGGGCAAGCAGTCACGCCCATGGGAGCAATCACACTCGACATCATCTTCGGCACACCCGACAACTTCCAGAGGGAGGCGATCGACTTCGAGGTAGTCGACTGGAAGTCGCAGTACCATGCGATACTCGGGCGCCCGACCTTTGCCAGATTCATGGCGATACCTCACTACGCCTATCTGATGCTCAAGATGCCTGGACCCAAGGGCGTCATCACGGTGCACGGCGACTTCGACCGCTCCAACAGCTGCGACCGCGAGTTTAGCCAGATCTCTGAGTTCTTCGGAATGGAGGAGCACCTTGCGATGATGGCAGTCGACAACGACAAGACCATTTTCCCGCCACGCAAGAAACCAGCCAAGGAATCTGCCTTCAACACGACTGACGACACGAGAACCCATCAAGTCCACCCGACGGACGCCAGCAAGATAGTCAAGGTGTCGACGAGCCTGCCTATCGCATAGGAAGGCGCGCTCGTCAAGTTTCTACGTGAGAACTGGGAGATCTTTGCCTGGCAACCTTCTGATATGCCAGGCATACCCAGGGAACTCGCCGAGCACTCCTTACGCGTCCACAAGGACGCCAGACCCGTCAAGCAGACCATGCGACGCTTTTCGGGTCCCAAGCGAGACGCCATCAGTAAGGAAATCGATCGACTGCTCCATGCCGGATTCATCCGGGAAATCAAGGACTCGGACTGGGTAGCGAACCTGGTCCTGGTGGAGAAGAAGAAGACGAAGAAACTCCGCATGTGCGTCGACTTCACCGCCATTAACAAGTGCTGCCCCAAGGACCATTTTCCGCTCCCGCGGATAGACCAGATCATCGACTCGACTGCAGGCTGCGCGCGCCTATCCTTCCTGGACGCCTACTCCGGGTACCAGCAGATCAGGATGAAAGTCGAAGATGAAGAGAAGACTGCATTCATCACACCCCATGGTGTGTTCTGCTACCAAATGATGCCCTTCGGGTTGAAGAACGCTGGAGCCACATACCAGCGCACGATGCAAGCTTGCCTGAAGGAGTTAATAGGAAAAATCGTACAAGTCTACGTCGACGACATAGTCATCACCACTCGAACGGAGGACAGTTTAATTGCTGACCTCCGCAAAGTATTCGCCGCACTCAACGAGTACCAGATCAAGCTGAATCCGGACAAGTGTGTTTTCGGCGTGCCAGCCGGAGAACTGCCCGGGTACCTCGTCTCGGCAAGAGGAATCGAAGCCAACCCTGAGAAGGTGCAAAACATACTCGCAATGCCAGCACCGACCAAGCTTCATGAAGTGCAACGCCTAGCCGGCCGAGTCGCAGCTCTCAGCCGGTTCATTAGTAAGTTGGGAGAAAAGGCCCTGCCTTTCTACCAACTGATGAAAAAGGCAGACAAATTCGAGTGGACAGAAGAAGCGCAAGATGCGTTCGACAAGCTCAAGAAAACCCTCACGACTCCTCCAGTACTGGTGGCGCCACTGGAGAACGAGCCGTTGTACCTTTACGTGTCAGCCACAAACAGAGTGGTCAGCACAGTACTCGTCGTCGAACGAGGAGAAGAAGGGCACAGCCACCCTGTTCAGCGACCAGTCTATTTTCTTAGCGAGGTGCTAACCCTCTCCAAGCAGCGGTACCCGCATTACCAGAAGCTAGCGTACGGAGTCTTCATGACATCAAGGAAGGTCGTCCACTACTTCTCCGAGCACACCATCACGGTGGTAAGCTCCTCTGGGCTCTCCGACATCCTCACCAACCAAGCCGCGACAGGACGAGTCGCCAAGTGGGTTGTCGAGTTGGGACCCTGGGGGCTAAAGTATGCGCACCCGAAGGCAATCAAGGCTCAAGTCCTTCCAGAATTCACCACAGAGTGGATAGAGGCCCAGCTGCCAGACGTACCCGACTTGTCCAACGCATGGACAATGTACTTCGACGGGTCCAAGAAGTTCAGATCAGCAGGGGCCGGAGTCGTCCTCATCTCACCCAAAGTCGACAAACTGAAGTATGTACTGCAGATGGACTTCCCAACACCCTCTAACAATGAGGCAGAGTACGAGGCCCTAATCCACGGCATGCGGATGGCCAAAAACTGCGGCGCAACTCACCTCATGATCTACGGGGACTCCTACCTTGTCGTGCAACAGACCATGAAGCAATGTGACGCCATCGCCGACAACATGATAGCCTACAGGGACCTATACAACCAGTTGGAAGGCACCTTCGACGGCTGCGAGTTGCGGCACATCGGCTGCGAGAGCAACGAGGAAGCTGACACCCTCGCCAACCTTGGCTCAGACAAAGCACCGGTGCCACCCGGAGTCTTCCTCGAGTGCATCAAGCAACGCTCCATCAAGCTCCCGCCTACGCCGGGACCCTCTACACCGACAGCGAGCACCGCCAACCCGCCAAGCAAGGAGATGGAACCCATGGAGGTAATGCTGGTCGAACCCACATGGACAAGCCCATACCTGGCCTACATACTGCATCAGAAGGTGCCAGCGAACCCAGTCGAAGCCAAGCGCGTCGTCCGCCGCTCCAAGGGCTTCACCGTCATCAACGGGGAACTCTACAAGCGAAGCATCTCAGGAGTCCTCCAAAGGTGCATCGACCCAGTCGACGGTCAAGCCATATTACTCGAGATCCACGCCGGCATCTGCGGACACCACGCCAGCAGTTGAGCCTTGGTGGCCAAAGCCCTACGAGCAGGGTTCTACTGGCCCACCGCAATGCAAGACGCAGAAGAACTCGTGAGGAAGTGCATCGGCTGCCAGGAGTTCGCCAACAAGCCGCACGCACCAGCATCAGCGCTGAAGACCATACCACTCGCATGGCCCTTCGCTCAGTGGGGGCTCGACATGGTGGGTCCACTCAAGAAGTCTTCTCCGGGCGGACACACTCATCTCCTGGTGGCAGTCGATAAGTTCACGAAGTGGATCGAGGCAGCACCGATCACAAGTTTGACTGCCTCCTCAGCAGTTAACTTCATCAGGTCGATCATCTTCAGGTTCGGTGTGCCACACAGCATCATCACTGACAACGGCACGAACTTTACAGCCGAAGAATTCAAGGACTTCTGCTCTGACCAAGGCATCAAGCTCAACTATGCATCTGTCTCGCACCCGCAGTCCAATGGACAAGTCGAGAAAGCCAATGGCCTAGTCTGCAAAGGCATAAAGAGGCGCCTGCGAGTGCCACTGAGGCGCGCCGCAGGTGCCTGGGTCGAAGAACTGCCATCTGTGCTGTGGAGTCTGCGCACCACGCCAAACAGATCTACACAGTACACGCCATTCTTCATGGTGTACGGCGCTGAAGCAGTCCTGCCGTGCGATATCAAGTTCGACGCCCCCCGAGTGGTGGCCTACGATGAGTCTGATGCAGAGGAAGCACTCGAAGATGACATGGACACCTTGGACGAAGCACGCGACATCGCCCTTACCCGCACAGCCGTGTATCAGCAAGACCTGCGCAACTATCACGGACGGCGACTCCGGCCCAGAGCGTTTGTCCCTGGTGATCTTGTCCTCCGTCTCAAGCAGAAGAAGGTGCACAAACTTGCCTCCCCATGGGAGGGTCCATACATCGTGATAGAAGCAATCGGCGGCGGAGCTTACCGCCTGAAGGACTCGAAGACGGGGACAGTCTGCAGCAACCCGTGGAACGTTGCGCAACTGCGCCGTTTCTACGCCTGATCGACCCCAATCTGTAATAGTGTACAATGTCAAGAAGCGGCAGGTTTCAGACGCACTCTTTCCCTCGCCAGGGTACCTGAGGGGACTGGAAGGGTTTTAATGAGGCGGCCTGCTCGCAAAAATCAATAAAGTGATTTGAGGAACAAGCTCTCCCCTTTACTTTTATCAGCAAGCAACTCAAAAATCCTCGGCCGCCACCCGAAACACTCGGGGGCTGCGCTGTACAGGTCTAAGTCAAAACCTAGGCCGCCACTCGACGCACTCGGGGGCTGTGCCACACAGGTTCCACTTGAAAATCCTCGGCCTCCACCCGAACCACTCGGGGGCTGCGCTGTACAGGTCTAAGTCAAAACCTAGGCCGCCACTCGACGCACTCGGGGGCTGCGCCACACAGGTTCCACTCAAAAATCCTTGGCCGCCACCCGAAACACTCGGGGGCTGCGCTATACAGGTCTAAGTCAAAACCTAGGCCGCCACTCGACGCACTCGGGGGCTGCGCCACACAGGTTCCACTCGAAAATCCTCGGCCGCCACCCGAACCACTCGGGGGCTGCGCTGTACAGGTCTAAGTCAAAACCTAGGCCGCCACTCGACGCACTCGGGGGCTGCGCCACACAGGTTCCACTCGAAAAATCCTCGGCCGCCACCCGAACCACTCGGGGGCTGCGCTGTACAGGTTTAAGTCAAAACCTAGGCCGCCACTCGACGCACTCGAGGGCTGCGCCACACAGGTTCCACTCGAAAATCCTCGGCCGCCACCCGAACCACTCGGGGGCTGCGCCGTACAGGTCTAAGTCAAAACCTAGGCCGCCACTCGACGCACTCGGGGGCTACGCCACACAGGTTCCACTCGAAAATCCTCGGCTGCCACCCGAACCACTCGGGGCTGCGCCGTACAGGTCTAAGTCAAAACCTAGGCCGCCACTCGACGCACTCGGGGGCTGCGCCACACAGGTTCCACTCGAAAATCCTCGGCCGCCACCCGAACCACTCGGGGGCTGCGCCGTACAGGTCTAAGTCAAAACCTAGGCCGCCACTCGACGCACTCGGGGGCTGCGCCACACAGGTTCCACTTGAAAAATCCTCGGCCGCCACCCGAACCACTCGGGGGCTGCGCTGTACAGGTCTAAGTCAAAACCTAGGCCGCCACTCGACGGACTCGGGGGCTGCGCCACACAGGTTCCACTCGAAAATCCTCGGCCGCCACCCGAACCACTCGGGGACTGCGCTGTACAGGTCCAAGACAAGCCTAGGCCAAAACCCGAATCACTCGGGGGCTGCGCCATACAGGTCCGACTCGAAAAACCCTTGGCCGCCACCCGATGCACTCGGGGGCTGCGCCGTACAGGTCTAAGACAAAACCTTGGTCGCCGCCCGACGAACTCGGGGGCCGCACCACACAGGTTTCACTCGGAAACGCCTTAGCCGCACTCGAAGCACTCGGGGGCTGCGTCGCACAGGCAACTCCACACACCTCGGCCGCACTCGATCCGCTCGGGGGCTGCGCCATACAGGGGTACAGAAGTCCACAAGATACAATTCATTCGCTCGGGGGCTACCCCCACCTCGACTTGCAAACATTCATTTTTTCCACTGGGAAAATTTTCTCGTTACAAGCTAACACTATACAACAACAGACTGTTATTCTTAGTCGACATGCTCTTCCTTTGGCGCATCCAGTGGCCCTACAAGTTGCTCTGTATGGTTCAGGACCTGTTGAATCGCCTGACGTGCAGCCGCAAGGGATTCAGCATAATCAGAATCTCTAGGCAAGCCATCAAGTATCCTGTCCAAGGGAACATGAGGCTGGTGCAGTCGAACATAAGCAAACGCCGCGTTGGCACCAGCAACAAGCTAAGCGAAGACGACCTCCTTCAACGCCCTGCTACTGCGGAACCTCTCCAGCAGCGCAGCCAGCCCAGAAGGCTGCTCGTTATGCGGAAAATACACCATGTTGATCTGCCAGAGTGCCTTCCTGCAACCTTCCAAGAGCACAGCAGCTCGCCAGGTGCGATCCAGCATCTTCGCGAGTATACGGCCTGCATTTTTGTTCGACCAGAAGGTACGAGCTTCAAGTGAATCACCGGTGGCCTCCCTTTCCACCCGCTCTTCCATTCGACTATTCTCGGCTTGCCAGTCGGGATTAACATCTGCAGAAAAGATCCAACACTTAGAAGAATGAAAGCATAAAGAAGCCGAAACAAATCGCTTGAAAGACAACCTTGCAGCTGTCGACTGATCAAGTCTATCTGGCCAAGAAGGAATTCCTCACGCTGGGAGAACGGCGCAGCGGGCCGCGACTTCAAGCGCTCCAACTCCAACTCGGCACCCTTCAGCTTCGACTCGAGCTCAATAATCTTGTTCCTCATGTAAGTGATCACTCGCTGATCATTCACACTTCGCGCGTGGGCTGGAGGAGCTTGACGACGAGGGCGAGTGGGTGCAGCCGAAGAAGTATCCTCGTCCTCACCCGCACCAGCGGCCCCAGCAACCTCGGGAGTCTCACCCATCTCAGGCTGCCAATTTTCGACATTGTCAAGCAAATTCATATGACAGAAGACGAAGACAAAATCATATTTCGACACTAGCATGTTCGCGGCCAAAAGACTTCGCAGATCATGAGTTTCATTACAGACCAAATTCAAAAGAAGAAGAACCCTAAAACAAAGGAAACTACATTGCAGACTCTGACTGAGAACGTTTCTTCCTAGCAGCCAACTCTGCAGCTTTGGCGATTCTCTTTTGGAAGGTGTCAATCAGCCTCGCAGCCAGCTGACTCGCCCGCGCCTTCACGTTGCTAAGGGAGGCGGTCTTGCCATCAGGTCTCCGAGGGAAGTCGCTGACAACCTTCTCAAAGTCACCTGCGACTTGGTGACCAAGTAGGAGCTAGAAAGTGATCTCTGAGCCGCGTACCGTCTGAGCACGCGTGTAGTCCGCCAGGGTGGTCGCTTCCCCTTCAAACGGAGCCGCAAGCGCGTCAACATCGACCGGCGACGGCTGGTTGGGGAAGATGCTCCGGTGCACACTCGCCAAGGCATCTTTCGACTTCTGCAGCGCCGCCGAAGATTGCTGCAGTGCAGCCGAAGCATACGCATGGGCGCGGTCAACGAAGCCAACAGCTTTCTCCAGGTCGACATTCTCACTGGAAGTCTTTTCTGGAGGAGCGCCTCCGCACGGCTCTGAACAACGAAGAGGACCACACTTGTAAGACATCAGAAGTCGACACAAGACAAAGTAGGCAATGAGCCGAGATACTTACCTCCGATTACATTGGCGAGTGCGAGCAAGCGTTCAACTTGGGTCTTCTCTAGATCACCCCGGGTTCACTCACGCTTTTGAGCTGCACCCAGGGATTTCTCCAGCTCCGCGACCCGCTTCGCCATGCTCTCCTTCTCGCCTGTGGATCACCGGAGCAAAGTCAACAATGAAGATAGTCGCAGCACCTCTCGAGCACAAGGGTTAGTACTTACTGTTAGCTTGCTCCAAAGCAGCGTGGAGTCGCCCCTTTTCCTTCTCCATTCGCACGAAGGCTGCGGCTCCCTCCATCAGCTGGCGACAAAACGGCTGTGGAAAGAACAAGACATCAATCTGTGCCTGACTATTCTAGTCACGCACATCTTCGGGGGCTACTCCCATCGGGAGCGCTGTTCGCGCACCCGATACAGATCCTGCAGACTGAGGTAAAGCACACTTACATGCTCAAGCAATCCAGCGTCCACCAAGGTCGCATCAACAGTCTTCTATGGCATGGAGGAAGTCGAAGCCTTCAAGGTCGACGCATCACCCGCCTGTGGCTCCTCTTCGGTCGCCTTCGCGGTCTGCTCGAACACGGGAGCAGAAGTGTGCTCCATCTCTGGAGGCGAAGAACCAACAGCGCTAGTACGGTTGTTGCAACAAGATAATTCAATTCAGATACTCGCAAAGGCAAAAAGGGCACTCGATAGAACAAGGTAATGGTTTCAAAACTAACCTGGTGACGTCCTGGTCATCATCACTGCCCAGGGAGACGGAGGGCATCCTTGCGAATCCAGCCGGTGGCGCAGAGCTAAGGGGAGGCACGACCAAAGGCTCTGTCGGGTCGCTCGTGTGCCTGGCACCTGACGATGACTCGCTCGCCTCGTCCACGTCCTCCACCTCCACCTGCTTTGCGGGTGACGAAGCCGAAGCAGACTCGCCACCCTCCCGCCTTTGCCGCTTCTGCAGCGGCTCTTCATCTTCATCGTCCTCCACCACCTCTTCACTCCGAGAAGTGGCGGAGGGAACGTCATCTTCATCAACCTCTTCATCCTCAGGGAACTCCGCCTCTTCATGAGGTCCGTTCTCCATCAATGGAGGAAGGCTGACAATGTTGGAACGACCCTGCCCAGGAATTCGGCTCAGACAAAAGAAGATTTCGACAAAAGCATACAAAACAGAAGCAAAGCATGAAGGAATCTTACCTCAGACACAGGGTTGTTCGGCCCATACGGCTGGACCGGGCACTTGACGTTGCACGGATCGGCGGCTCGGAGACTGGTGATGCTCCTCACCTTCAACTCAACTTCATCATCACCGAGTTCATCGCCGTGCTCAAGCGCCCACATCGGGTGGACGCGAGCAAGGAGCGGCTGCACCCGAAGCCTGAAGAAAGTGGCAATGAGATGCACTCCACCCGTCTCGCGCCCAAGGCTCTTCAACAGCCCACTGAGAAGCGCCAGTAAGGGTTGAGTCGCCTCCCTGTCTTCCTTCGACAGCGGGTGCGCCCATGCCTTCGTCTTCTTCAACTCGCGGTCAGCCGCAAAAGGAAGAAGCCCCTCCTGGTCGCACCGGATGTAGAACCACTTCCTCCGCCAGCCTTGGACGGAGTCGAATTTCTTCATCTGGAAGAAGGCGGTGTCGCCGCGCACCTGGATGCCGAAGCCGCCCACCGGGTACACTTGCCCGCTCTTCCCCACGTTCCTCTTGACGAGGAACAGCAACTTCCATAGCAGCCAGTGGGGTGCGATCCCCAAGAAGCACTCGCAAAGCACGATAAAGCTCGCGATGCTCAAAACGCTATTGGGGGTCAGATCGTGGATCTGAACCCCATAAGCATAAAGAAGACCACGAACAAAATCGTGGAGGGGGAACCCGAAACCCCACGGAAGAAAATCCACGAAGCATACGCGTTCCCCCTCGCGAGGGGCGGGGAATACCTCCTTCCCTAGAGCGCGCACCACCGCCTGGTCCGCCGGCGGCAGCAGCCCGCGCGCGCGGAGGCCCTCAAGATCGGCCTTCTTCACCGACGATTTCGTCCAGTCGCCCTCGGGCTTCTTCATCACGCCAGCCTCGGTGGCGGCGACGGCGCCGGCGGCAGACTTTCCCCTCTTCATCGTGACCTTGCTCATGATGGGTGGAGAAGAAACTGGCAGTGGAGAGAGCTCTGGAGAACTGGGCGCAAGAACAGCAATGGAGGAGAAAGCAGTGGAGATGGCGGCGAAATGAGGACGGCGTGAACTGTTCCCCACCGCGGTGAAAAATATATACCGCGGGGTCAGTTCATCCTGGCCGTCCTCCACCAAGCGGCAATTCGAGACAGCATCTGGCCGTCCACGCGTCCCGCAGAGATGCCAACCGTCGCCGCCCACACCGCCCACTACGCGCGGGAATCGAGGCGTCTTCATCACGCCGCGAAAAGTTCGCGCCCAACGGTCAGATCAGTCAATGCTGGCACTGGGACCACCACGTCACGTCCCATCGGACGCAGAGCACGCCGAAAACGTCAGCACTGACGTCATCCTCGGAGGCATAGCAAGCCAATGGGTTGATGGAGCACCCGGACAGTTCATTCGAGTGCAACACAGATACAGTAAGCTCTAAGAGCTGAGTCGACTCGACAAGCTCATTCGAGTGCACAAGAAATACGGTAAGCTTCACAAGCTGAGCAAACTTAAGCAGTAAGCCAAACCGGCCGAGTACAAAGTAAGTCATGCAAAGCAAGTTGCGACTCCGTCAATTCGAGTCCCTTCTTCACTCCCATCGGGAGCAGGCTTTTCGACTGAAGAAAAATTGAGTTTAACCTCAATTGCAAGCAATTCAGCTTAATCTCGGGGGCTACTCCCATCGGGAGCGCTGTTCGCGCTCCCGAATGACTCAGAACAATCGCAGTCGAAAAATCACCGACCAGAACAACACTCGCAGTTTTCACCCTGCAGTCGATGTTTCGGCTAAGAAATCCTCCATAAGCCCTGAACGGCCGGAGTCGACCATTTTATTTGTTCCTTTCAGGAACCTGATGGCGTGCCCGGAAGGAAGGAGTCCTTTACCCGACTCTACGATTCGACTAAGCACTCGGGGGCTACTGTTGTGGGGTTACCTTTCGAGTACCCCACGGTGGTGGTACCTGGGTCACGCCAAGGAAGGCCCAAGGAAGGCCCAAGAAGGATGATGTGCGGCCCAAGGTAGTCGCCGTTAGGTCATCAGCTTGATCATCCTGTACGTGCCATCAGCACCGTTCACCCGAGACCCAGCATATCATATAAAGGCTGGGAGGGTCCCTCATCTAGGGTAACTAAGCAACTAGCGAACACCACCTCATAGCCGCCACCTTAAACCCTAGCGAGATTGCCATCTCGCCATTGTAGCCACCTTGATCATAATTTCATACAAGCAGGAGTAGGGTGTTATCCTCCGGGAGCCTGAACCTGGGTAAATCGCCCCCTGTTAGCCGTCGTGATTACCAACGTTCATCTTCCTCCCCTTCAATCAACCCGGGGTACTCGACCCAGGGATTTGTCGAGCCCTAACCTCGTCATACATACTATGCACTTGGAGGCTCAACCTATCCCTAATATATTATCTTCCTTTCAGGGTATCAAGACTACTTGTTGGCGTAGTTGAGGGAGAAGAACACTCTCATCAATCCCGTCATCAAAGGGTTTTTCTGGCGCCGTTGCCGGGGAATCATAGCTGGAAGGGTTTGTCCAAGGATATCACAACAAAGTCAACTTCATCACCAACTTGTACTAACACCTAAGCTTGGGGAGGTTGCACCTACGTGAGCATCATCTTGTCCATCTTTACCTTCAAGCATTTTATTTTGTTTTGTTTTTGTCTTGCATATCATATTTAGATTTCAGTTTGCATATTTTATTTTTAGTTTTGCATTTTATTTTGCATTAGTTAATTCGGTTTGCATTGTTTTAGTGTCATTTTATTTTCAGTTTTGCATTAAAAATTAAAAAACACAAAAAAAATCTGCTAAAATGGGTGATAGGACTAAGTTGTGTGACTACACAAATACTCCAAATGATCAATATATTGCTAAACCTATTACCACACCTGAGATACAAGCTGATAGTTTTAGAGTAAGTATTGATTTACTACACTTGATAACTAAGAAGGGAAAATTTTGTTTTTGCCACTTTTTTTTTTCCCATTTTGCTTTTGCCACTCTAAATTTTGACATTTTGCTTTTGCCCTCCCAGTTCTTGGTAATGCATCATTTTTGCCCTATGTGGGGCAAAACCAAAATGAAAACTGCGAAATTTGGTTTTGCTTTTGCCCCTACTCTTGTTGTTTTGGTTTTGGTTTTGCCACTTAAAAAGGCAAAAGCAAAATGTCAAAATTTAGAGTGGCAAAAGCAAAATGGGAAAAAACAAAAGTGGCAAAAACAAAATTTTCCCAACTAAGAAACAATTTGGTGATAAGAGAAAAGAAGACTGTCTGGATCATCTGAATAATTTTGTCGGTATTTGCTCTGCACTAAACCTGAAGGAACCTGATATTGTGATGCCAAAATTATTTCCTTTTTCATTAAAAGGAGAGGCAACAGAATGGATACGTTCACTACCACCTGCTACAACTAAAACCTGGAAAGAATTTGAAAAAGCTTTCATTAGAAAAAATTGTCCCTCTTTTAAAGATTGGTTACATAAAAACAAACTGACCAATTCTATGGACAATGAGCAAGAAACTATGAATGAATTGCTAAACTATCCTGAATATCTGTTGCCTTTTATGTCTCATCTTATGGCTTTAAAAGAAGAAGCTAATGAAACTGAATGTGATGAATCTCCTATGTTAATTGAGTTAGAGAGAAAAGTTGAAGAAGTTAAAATGCTTAGTGAAGTTAATGATCCCTTGTTTGATTTAAAGAATAGTAGCTTGCATGAATTAATATCTACATTACAAAAATTTGCAAGTGATCCTTCTATTGATGTAAACAAATCTGGTTTTGGTTCCTACATTGCTAATCATGTCTTGAAAGAGAAAATTGCTAGATACAATCAAGAAGCTATGATACCACCTAAGCTTGGGAATGTGTGGATCCCCAAGGTGCTAGTAACTATTAGAAAAGAGACACACCATGCCATACTTGATCTAGGATCTAGTGTCTCAGTTTTATCTAAAGAATTATATAATCACTTGAATTAAAGAATCTTGAAAAATGCTCTATTGGACTTGCACTTGCTGATAATACCATTAAACATGCTCTAGGTAAAGTAAGTGATGTTTTGGTAGAGTTACATATGACTTTTGTACCTGTGGATTTTCTAATCATGGATATGGAGAATAAAACCTCTAGTCCTATTATTTGGGAAGACCTTTTCTTCGTACCACAGGGGCTATCATTGATTCAAATGAAGGGAATGTGAAGTTTCAGTTTCCACACAAGAAATGCATGGAACACTTCCCAAGGATGAAGGGCACAACTTTTAAGCTCCCTCATGAGCTTCATCTTCGGTAAAACATCAAGTAAGTAAGCCTAGCTATATGGCTATAAAGAAAGCGCTTTACGGGAGGCAACCCGGTTGTTTTTATTTGGATTTTATTTGAGTCCTCTTGCTGTAACAAGAGATTGTTTTCTTAGTTTAGTTTCTGGAATTTTTAATAAAGTGCCAAGTTTTACCCATTTTGGTTGAAAAAGTTGCTATACCTATTCGGAGATTTTATTCCTGCACAGAGTCTGTGTACGGTTTGATTTTTCATTCCTATTCTGTAACTCCAAATGAGCTGAGATTTTTACTGTAACTGCAACTTTTCATCCTATGTATCTATGAATTGTTTCAGATTTTTTAGACAAGTTTAAGTAGGACAGAAAAATACGTTTTTATGCTGCTGTTTTTCTGGACAGATTCTGTCCCATATTGTTTTATGCATAGTTTGAACTATTGAGTTGATCCAATTGAGTTTATGAGTAGGCATACAAAATTATACATTCTCTGGTCATTCATATGAATTTTAATCCATGGATTATATGCAGCAAAGAAACTTGTTTATTTATCTCTACTAATATCACCCCACAGAAAAGAGATGGGAGAAATTGTGTTTTGAAGTTTTTTCACAGGGATTGGAGGAAATGCACCATGAGTTATCCAAGGATGGTGAAAACCATAAGCTTGGGGATGTGAACATCCCCACTGAACCAAAACACTCTCGGTTTGCACACGTCTAACTTCTGTTTTTCTATCATTGCACTTTATCGCATAAACTTGGAGCGTCTTTTAGTTTGTTTTGCTTTGATTTTTATTTTGTGAGACCACCACACTATCTTTTATATATGAGAATGCTACTGGAAATTTGGGTTGAAATATCTTGCATGCTTTTATTGTATTGGGAAAAGGGATGTCTAAGTTGATTTTTAATGACACATATAGTTGCATGATTCATGAGTTTCGTTATGAGTAATAATTTGCAAATGCTTTATCGTGAGCTATCTTTTATTTATGTTTTGATGCTGTATGTTATTTCACTCTGCTTGACATGAATTAGTTAGTTCTATGGACACTCATACATGCATCTAGATGGTCATCTTTCTCCCTTTTGCTAGCCCAAAAATTTCAACAAGTAAAAACTTGTTTCCAACACCTTCAGCCCAAGTTTTTCCAGTGAGTCCACTATATCTACCTGTTAGCTTTATGCTATTCCAAGTATGTTTATCATGTTATTTGTGTTATCTATGCCTCTAAATGAAAATGAAGATGTTATTTATTGTAATGGTAAAAGTTGGTTAAAAAACTCTCGCGAACTTGATGCACACCTTACTTTTATTGCATTCAATAAAGATGAACCATTGTGATTAATATTATGAAGATAGTGGCTTGATAAATGTTTGAGGTTGGGAGTTAGCCCATATGTGCTGTCACATGCAAAGCTTTCAACATGTTCCATCATTTGTTTAGTTGATATCATGTACTTTTGTTTATGGATGCCTATCATGACGAAATAAATGTGGAAATAGAGTTAAGTTTAAATGAGTTTGTATAAATGGTTAGAGAGAAACCTGGGCCGCTAATCTAAGCCATGCATCATTAATGGTGGAAATTTACTTACATGCTATTTTGAACCCTCTGTGATACACCCTACAATAAAAAGCTATATCAAGTGGTAAATAAAGAGGGTGTTGAGATTGTTCAATATGTTTGTTTGTCTTGTTGTTTTGATATGGGCTTGATCCATATCATGGGACAAGAGGTACCCCAGTTGAGACTCTTGATGATACGGTTATTACTTACAATGATAGATAACTTAAACTTGCTTTGTTTCCCAAGTTGAGTAATCATGGTGTAGGCACTTGTATTCAAGGGGCATGAGACATCTAACCTTTACTTTATCAAGTCCACTACTCATATTTGCTTTCACATTCAACTTTAATCATTCAAGATGCTATGATAGGGGAATGAGAGCTTGACACCAAGTATTACCATTGCATTCAATAACTTAAGTAGAATAGTTTGGAGGATGGATGAAACTTATGCATGCTTTACCTCTACTTATTTATATATCATTTCCACAGTGTCCACCTTTTATATTCAGATTTTCTACACTCTATGGACCACAAGTATGCAAAAGTAAGAATGTCCATAGTACTATCTTTTATGTTGCACTTTGTGAACTATCATTGATCATCTTTTCATTTGAATACTTGATATCACTTTATAAATTGTTTGCATATTGCTACTTCTTTGAAATAATGAATCATTTGACTTTATGTAGCAGTAGCAATCGTCTTTTATATCCATGTTTTTATTATATTGCAAAGTTCATGTTAGTTTTATCACTTTCATACTCGAGGACGAGCATGAGTTAAGCTTGGGGATGTTGATGCATCTAAAATGCATACATGAACTTTGCACTATAATAGTCATATTCTAATCATATTTGCATCGTATAAGGGGTATATTACTGTTATTTAATGATTTTTGGTAATTTATGATGATATCCCCTTTTTATGGAATTAATCCTGCGCAGGCAGAAAACCCCTATTTCTTTCCTTATTTGTTTCAGGACATTAACGACGTCATAATGAGCTATAAATTTACGGGGGTCATTATTTTGGAAGGAGAAGATTTAGGAGCGAAAAAAGTCAACGAACGGAGGCCGGAGGACCAAAAGGGGGGGTCCCACGCGGCTACAGTACCAGGCCGCGTGGGCCTATCCCAATTAGCCCTCGTGGCCCCGTTTGCATCGATCCTTCGCCCAGAAGCATCCTCGTGACCTAAAAACGCCTATATAAGAGGTCCCCCGACGTTTTTCCAGAGGAGGGCCGCCACACGAGAGAAACAAGAAACAGAGACCAGGAGGCTGCAGATTGGAGGGGGGAAACTCTGGCGGAGCCCTGCCGGAGAGGTCTCCTTCTTCTCCATCGACATCTCCACCGTCTCCATGATGAAGAGGGAGTAGTCCACCTCTGGACTATGGGTTTGTGGCAGTAGCATATGTATCTCTCTCTCTCTCTTGTGCTTCACTAATTAGTACCGTATGAGCTGCTGAACATGATTACGGTCACCGTTGTATTACCATTGTGGTGGATCTTTCTATGAGTTAATATATGTTGAGATTGCAATGTTATATTTCAGTTATGAAAGTAGATGCATATTATGTACCCCGTTCTTATATCCTTGTTATGATCAAGCATGTTTATGAGAGCGTGTGTGGGGGAACGTATGCATTAGTTTGAGTAACGGGGGTGGTGAAGTGATAAGCTGACAACTTGAATATCATGATCCATTGGGTGTTTACCTTACTTTGTTACCTCACTAGGGATAAACCAAAATACCATGTTGTAGGGTAGGAGGAGTGACATGCCTCTACCTAAGACTAGATCCATCATGTGTTTATTTTCACTTCATGTCATTAATCTTAAAGCTATACTCTGATGTTATCTTAATTACTAAGGTGCATGATTTATTTCACATCTTGGTGGAGTATACGTGAGACTAATAATCAAAAGGTCTCTATGCTAGGACGTGATGCCCATATAATTAGTAACATGATTAAACTTGCTTGCAATCTCATATGTTAAATCCTATGTCTACTTGTTTGCACACTATATTTAAGAGAGAGTGCATGTGTGAAACCATGAACCCCGGTCCATTTTTTATCATAGGAAACACTTTTCCAACCACTTTTAAGCATCTTTTACATTCAGCCATTTTAAAATCAGAAAATACAAAAACACTTTTACTTCTTGCATTCACATATAAAAACCCCAAAAATACCATCCATCATCATTACTATCATCCTTGCATACTTATTTACCACCATTGCATATTTATTTACTGTTTTGCATTCATTATCATCTTAATATCATTCTCACATCTTGTGCTTGACAACCACTTGGTGAGGTTGAGGGCACAAAGCAATTTACTTGTTTGCAGGAAATCTAGAGAAGGACAAGGAGATAAAACCCACACTACTGATTCCCCGAGAGTTCGATATTAAACCCTCGAGTCACCTTCTTGGGGAAAAACTACCACTTCTACATACTCTGCACTTGGAGGCTCAACCTATCCCTAATATATTATCTTCCTTTCAAGGTATCAAGAGTACTTGTTGGCGTAGTTGAGGGAGAAGAACACTCTCATCAATCCCGTCATTAGGTACTCAAACCCAGCGACCGAGCCAAACCACAGCCACCGAGCTCTTATCGAGATGGTTAGGGCGTTGGACCTTCGTGCTCGTCAGTGGTACCTCTACACGGTGGCTGCTCGTGAGAGTCACCGGAACACTCTGATGACCTTGGAGCCGTACGTCCATGCCGGGATAATTCTCCCAGATCTCCTTTCGCCACTACCGATGGAGCTGCCTGGCTACATGAGCAGCCCGAGTGTGGGTGGCACCATTCCACCACGTGGACCTGCTTGAGACACCGGGGGCGACGTCCACACGCCGCCTTATGACCGCCAGCCAGTGAGTGCCCGCCGTTTCAACACTCGCTCTGTGCGTCTCCCTGGGCGTGCCCAGTACTTCTAGGAGACCGGTATCTGCGGGTACCTTGTATCGTATCCTTGCCTTCCTGCGTGATGAGCAAGATACCCACTATCTGTAGTGGTTGCCTTTCGTGTTCTAGTTGTTGTATCGAACTAAAAGACTTGTATCATCAGTAATTTCCATTCGTGTAATGCAGACTAAGGCATTGTAAGCTCGTATTTGAACCACCTAATGGGTTTTATTCCGACTGGCTTGTGTTTGTTGAGTTCAATTGTTTCCCTGCCATGTTGATGTGATGATACCTGTTCTTACTCGCTCAATCTTGTTGAATTGTTGCCATCCGTAGTCGCTTAGCCGGGTCTAAGCGCATACTTGATTCCTATCCATTCGGAGAGAGATACTAACTGTGGCCTTGTTCATATCTCCAGAATGGCTCCTACCCGTCGTGGTGAACAAAGCAATCCTGAGCCACCGCCGCCACCCTCTATGGCGGAGGTTCTGATGATTATTGAAGAGGGCCGTGTGCGCAACGAGAATCTGCTCGCGCAGTTGGTGCAGCAGGGTGCACAGAGGAACACTGAATGCAACAACCTCACTGAATTCCTGCGGTCCCAGCCTCTCACTTTCGCTTATGCTAAAGAGCCCCTGGATGCTGATGACTGGCTTCGTGCTCTCGAGCGCAAGTTCACTGCCTTGCATGTTCCGGTGGCGGAACAAGTGAACTTCGCCACCTACCTGCTGACTGGAGCCGCAGGGTCCTGGTGGGAAAGCCATGTGTCGATGTTTGAGGCTGGCCATGCCTTCACTTGGGCTGAATTCCGCACCGCCTTCCGTGCGGCTTACATCCCCCAGCCCATCATGGACCTAAAAAGGAGGGAGTTCCTGGAGCTGACCCAGGGACACATGGACGTCCAAGCTTATGCGCGTGAGTTCAACCACCTCTCTCGTTACGCCCCTCGGGACGTGACCAATGATGAAGATAAGCAGTATCTATTCCGCAAGGGGCTGACTCCGCGACTCCGTCATGAGTTGCTGCCCTTCAAGTTCCAGTCTTACCAGGAGCTGTATAACCTTGCTCTCACTCTGGAGCAGGGTAGGAAGGAACTGGAGGTTTCCAAGAGGCCTGCGCAGGGGGACCATCAGGGCTCCTCTTCTACTGAAGCTAAGAAACGTAGGGTCTTTGTGCCTTATAGCTCGGTGCCCCGTGCTCCTTTCATGCCAAGGCCCACAAGACTCCGGCCACCTCCGCCTCACCCAGCTACTTCAACCTTGGGTGCGGCTGGAAATTGGCCTAGTCCTCTGCTGCCTGCACCGCCGAGGCTCACCTGCTACAACTGTGGCCAGCCCGGTCACTACTCAAGGGACTGCCCTGGGAAGGCACCTGCTACCGCAACACCTGTACCAGCACCCTCTACACCCGCAGCCAAGGCTGTGACTGCTAGCCGTGGCCGCCTGAACCACCTCTCTGCTGAAGAAGCTGAAGAGGACCCCGGTGTTCTCATGGGTACGCTTCGAATTAATGATCATCCAGCTTCAGTCTTGTTTGATTCTGGAGCATCGCATTCATTCATGTCCATAGCATATGCACACAACCATCAAATACCGTTCGTGAACATGGACTCCCCTCTAGTGGTTAAAACACCAGGTTCTAGTTGGCGAACTGACTGGATAGCTCCGGAAGTCCAGATTACCATAGGCTATTGGACTTTCCCTTTCCAGCTGATAGCCCTGAAGGCAGATGGTATAGATGTCATTTTGGGTATGGACTGGTTAGTCAAATATCAGGCTAACTTGAATTGTGCTGCCAAGTCGGTCACAGTGGTCCACCCAACTGTCGGGCTAGTAAGTTACTGGTCCCCTTCGTCCGCAACCCCATCCGCTGCCACCCCTCTATCCCCGGAGATCAGCCTATGTTTCCTGGAAGGCACCACACTGCCTGAAATGCATGAAGTTGCCGTGGTGTGTGACTTCCCCGATGTCTTTCCAGAGGAGTTACCTGGCATGCCACCTGATCGAAGTGTGGAATTTGTCATTGAATTGGTTCCGGGAACTGCCCCAATTTCCAAAAGGCCCTACCGCATGCCAACGGAAGAGCTAACTGAATTGAAGAAGGAACTTGATGAGTTGCTGGAAAAAGAATACATCCGGCTGAGTAGTTCACCTTGGGGTTGCCCGGTCATCTTCGTCAAGAAGAGGGATACAAATGTTCCTCGTCTGGTTGTTGATTACCGCCCTCTGAATGCCGTGACCATCAAGAACAAGTACCCTATTCCCCGAATGATTGACCTGTTCGATCAGCTAGCTGGTGCAACCATATTCTCCAAGATGGATCTGAGGTCAGGCTATCATCAGATCAAAATCAGAAAGGAGGATATCCCGAAGACGGCTTTCATGACCCGTTATTGGTTATACGAGTATACCGTCATGTCTTTCGGTCTCACAAATGCCCCGGCCACATTCATGAGGCTGATGAACTCCATCTTCCACGAGTATCTCGACAAGTTCGTCATAATATACATTGATGACATCCTTGTCTACTCCAAAACCGAAGAAGAACATGCTGAGCATCTTCGGCTAGTTCTGACCAAGCTTCGTGATCATCGCCTCTATGCCAAGTTCTCCAAGTGCGAGTTTTGGCTAAAAGAGCTCATCTTTCTCGGTCATGTGGTGTCAGCGGCTGGAGTAGTGGTTATACCTGACAAGATTCAGTCAATCCTGGATTGGCCAACTCCCAAGTCCGTCAAAGATATCCGAAGCTTCCTTGGGTTGGCGGGTTATTACCGCCGATTCATCGAGGGCTTTTCCAAAATAGCCAAAGCATTGACTGACCTCCTCAAGAAGAACAAACAGTTTGTGTGGTCAGACAAAGCTGAAGAGAGTTTCCAAACTCTCAAGGTCAAGCTCACTACCACACCGGTGCTTGTCCTTCCCGACACCGACAAAGACTTTGTCGTCTATTGTGATGCATCGCTCCAAGGCTTGGGCTGTGTTTTGATGCAAGAAGGCCATGTCGTAGCCTATGCCTCCCGCCAACTCAAACCGCATGAACTCAACTATCCAACTCATGATCTAGAGCTTGCTGCCGTGGTTCATGCTCTGAAGCAATGGAGACCCTACCTGTTGGGCAACCATTGCGAGATCTTCTCTGATCATCAAAGTCTGAAGTATCTCTTCACCCAGCCTGATCTAAATCTCCGACAGAGAAGATGGTTGGAGTTGATCAAAGACTATGATGTGACCCTCAATTACCAGCCTGGCAAAGCAAATGTGGTTGCCGATGCGCTGAGTCGCAAGTCTTATTTCAACACCCTGATGGTTGAGCGAGCTCAGCCCGCTCTTCATGAAGAATTCGCACGTTTGAATCTGGAGATTGTTCCCTCCGGATATTTGGCAACCTAGAGATCAAATCCACTCTTGAGGATGAGATTAAGGCAGCCCAGCAGCAGGATGCTGAGATCCTAGAAATCAAAGAGAAAATAGCTAGTGGGAAGGCTAATTGTTTCTCGATTAATGACAATGGTGTTGTCTATTTCGGTGACCGTCTAGTGGTACCCAAGAGTGGGAACATAAGGGAGTTGATCCTTTCAGAAGCTCATGAGTCACCCATCTCTATTCATCCGGGTAGCACAAAAATGTACCAAGATCTTCGCCCTCAATTCTGGTGGTCTTGCATGAAGCGCGAGATCGCCGAGTATGTTGCTGAATGCGACGTCTGTCGCCGAGTGAAGGCTGACATCAAAGGCCAGCTGGTACCCTTCGCCCCATAGCCATCCCCGAGTGGAAATGGGATGAAGTTGGCATGGATTTCATCACCGGCTTTCCAAGATCACAAAAGGGCAACAATGCCATCTGGGTCATCATCGACCGTTTGTCAAAGGTCGCCCACTTCCTTCCGGTCCGTGGTGATATTCGAGCAAGCCAACTTGCTGACTTGTATATGGCCCGGATTGTCCCTTTGCATGGGGTTCCTTTGCGGATCATCTCAGACCGTGGGAGCCTTTTTGTGTCCAAGTTTTGGCAAAGTTTCCAAACGGCTCTTGGAACCCGTCTCAACTTCAGCACCGCCTATCACCCTCAAACCGATGGCCAAACTGAAAGGGTGAACCAAGTTCTTGAGGATATGCTTCGGGCTTGTGTTATATCCTTCGGCAAGGGTTGGAAAAAATAACTCCCCCTCGCCGAGTTCTCCTACAACAATAGCTACCAAGCCAGTTTGCAAATGGCTCCCTTTGAGGTCCTTTATGGGAGAAAATGCCGAACTCCTCTCAATTGGTCTGAAATCGGAGAGAGGTCACTCTTCGGTCCTGATGTGATCAATGAGGCTGAAGAAAAGGTCCGTATCATTCGAGAAAATCTGAAGATTGCTCAGTCCAGGCAGAAGAGCTATTATGATAAACATCATCAGGAGGTTCACTATGAAATTGGTGACAAAGCCTATCTTCGAGTCTCTCCCCTCAGAGGCGTTCGTCGTTTCGGGATCAAGGGAAAGTTGGCACCTCGTTTTGTTGGTCCTTTCACTGTCCTGGGTAAGCGAGGTGATCTCTCCTATCAGCTCGAGCTTCCAGAGAATTTCCCGGATGTGCATGATGTATTCCATGTCTCTCAACTCCATCGTTGCTTCAAAGATCCTATTCGTGGGGTTAATCATGAAGAGTTGGACATTCAGGAGGATCTGACTTACCGCGAGCATCCTGTCCGCATCTTGGATGAAGCGGAAAGGAAGACTCGTAATCAAACCATCAAGTTCCTCAAGATCCAGTGGTCTAACCATTCTGAAGAAGAAGCAACCTGGGAACGTGAAACTAGTCTTCGTCAGGAATACCCTGCCTTCTTCACTCAAGCCTAGAATCTCAGGACAAGATTCCTGTAAGGGGGCTAGAGTTGTAACAGCCCCACTTTTGGTACCTGAAAATATGAGTAAAATTTTCACTTTTGCATCTCATATTGCATCATGGCATTTATATTAAAATTACCCACATGAAATAATACTTAGGCTTTAACATGAAATCAAGGTTGGTGAATAATATTGGACAAACAAATTTCAAATTGAGCTTTCATATTTGTCCAGGAAGTTCCAAGAAATTCAAATATGTTTGTTGCAAGAATTAAAGCACTTGCCAATTCAATTAATTAAAATAAAGCCCAAAATGCAAGAGAGAAATTCTAAAATATTTAACACATGAAATGTTTTCCAAATGGGCTGCAAATTTTATCATAGGTTCCAAATGTAATGTTATGGCTCTGTGAATTTTTCCAGAATTTTTAAAATTATTTAAGGGCCTGAAATAATTACCAAAACCCTGCTGGAATTTCTGGAAAAAGAGAAAAGAATAAATCTATGACAGGAGGGCCCTACCTGTCATCCCTTTTCCCTGTCGCTACAGGGGAGGCACTGGTGCCATGGCCGTCGTGTCGCCCTGGCCTCCCCTCGCTCCTCCTCGCGTCCTGGCCCCATGGAGGATAAGAAGGACCCCCACCGTGCACTGCTCTCTCTCCCTCTCCTTTTCCCCCCCTCGCAGCGAACCCTAACCCTAAATGGCGCCATGGCCGTGAGCTGACCGAGACACCGCCGTTCGCCGCCGTCGACAGGGACCGCCCGAGGCAGATCGAAGCGCGCCAAAAGCTCGGCCTCCTCCCCTTCTTCTTCCTCGCCCAAGCAATCGAGCCGGGACGCTCGGAATCGCCGCCTTCTTCCTCGTCTTTCCCGCCTCCGACCGACGACCGCCGCAACGATTGCCGCTGTGGCAGCCCTCCTCCGCCACCACCGAGCACACCCACGCAATGAGGGTGAGCTGGCGACACTCCTAGACACCTCCGTCCCTCTCCTCTCCCCCTAGATCGTAGGTGCCCTTGCTGCCCGCCGTCGGCTGCCGCATGTCGCTGACGTACGCCTCGCTCCGGTCACCATAATCTGGCGGCACCGCCCGTTCCTGGCCTGCCGTGGTTCGTCGTTTCGTTTGCGCCCCTTAGCTCGGCCCCTAGTCCCCTCTGTCGTCGTCTCCGTGCGGTGCCGTGCCACCGGTCACCGCGGCGTCGCGCCGGTCGTGGCGTCCCTCCCCGGGTCAAACCTAGCAGTGGGCCGTTCGGCCGACGTCGATGCCCACGTGGCTCGGCCCCGCCAGTCAGCCACCGTGGCTAACCACGGTTTGGTGCAAAACGTCCGAAACGTTTTTCTGGAATTTAAATAAAAGACAGAAAATGAATTCAAACTTTGAAATTGCATAACCTTTGAACCACAAGTCAGAAAAATGCAAATAATATACCAAAATTCTCAGGAAGGAAATATCTATCTGTTAGTGCCCTTGGTAGAATTAATTGGCCAAAATACTTTGCCTTTATTTAATGAATACTAAAATGGCAGAATATAAATGGAATTTAGAAAATCCATAACCTTATGAATTTTGATCCAAAAATTGCAATTAAGATCTCAAAATGTTCAGGAAAACAAAATCTAATTGTTAGTTCTATTTCAATGTAATAATGAATCTTTTAAATTGTTGTTTAATTAAAATTACTAGAATGGCAGATTTAATTCCAATTTTGGGAAATTCATAACTTGAGAAATAATCACTCAAAAATTGTGAATAAAATATCAAAGTGATCAGCAACTCAAATGCTATCTAGCTATGTTAATTCCACAGCATGAAACCAATTTTTCCTTTGATGTTAATTTCGAATTGGTTAAAATGATTTAAATTGCATAACCGTTTAAATCACCATTTCTTCATCGTTAATCGGAAAATTGCAAACGATGTACCAAAATGATCAGTAGGACAATACCTATCTAATAATGTAATTTTCATGCATTTAGGACCCATATTTCAGTACTGGACATTTTGGATAATAACGCAATTCACTAAGTTAAATATGGAGTTTTGACCCGTTAATTGCAATATTTATTTTAGGGGTTCCATTTAACTTGTGGGACATGCCCAATATGATTTCAGTGCATAATTTGACCATCTCATCATGATTGTGCATTGCACCTTTGTATTCGTGTTATTTATTTCGTTCCCGTATTGTTTGTGTATCGGTAGATTCGGGAGTCGAGGTTCCACCACAATACCTCGACGATCAGCGCGACCAGTACTACCAGCAAGGCAAGAGCTAACCTAACCTTCTGTGCATATCTCGTCCTATTAGTACAAGTATTTTCTCCACTATAATATTGCATTCAATTCTAAAAACAACTTTTGGTCAGTGAATAGAGTATCCTATCACTTGCATGCTCCCTGAACCATTATCTGTTTTCCCTCCTATTAACCATAGGTTGATGTGTTGGCCTGAGATAATTAATATCAGTTGTATGTTATGCTTAGATATGCTTAGCCATGCGTAGTCGAATGCTTAAGTTGTCCGTTGATTATTTCCATACTTGTGAAGTTGATGGAATGGGCGGACAGTGGTGGAAACTTGTGTTAATAAATAATTGCTAAGAAGGATGGGATGAGTTGCCATCGGGGATGGTGTTTTGCCTCGTTCTTGCCCCTAGGTGCGAGTTCTTTACCTCTTAAACCAAGACTAGCGTGCTACCATCGGTGGGGGTATGGGCCCCTTACTAACTAAATAACTTGTGCGGGCGTATCCAAGGGTCCTCTAGTTTGCGCTTTCCATTTGCGAGTGTGTGGTCGGTGATGATGGTGATGATGATGATGATGTGATGAGGATGGTGGTGATAGGAGTGGCGATGGGGCAGGGTGTTGAAATAGGCACTGAACTTGTCACGTCATCACGATGACCCTTGGATAGTCTCATGCGAGGTAAAGGTTTAACCGCGCCCGCCCTGCCGGCTTTCCCAGGAAGAGAGCTAAATGATCAGGCAAGGGGTCGGACGGTACCAATGGATAAAAACAGTACACCCCTGCAGGGTTTAATCTTTTTGAAAAGCCGTGTCCACGGTTATGGACAACTTGGGAATAGACGATAAGATCATAGAGAACATTAACTTAATTGATATGGCAGCTAAAGGTTGCATAATCAACGTGTGATAAAGGTTCATTTCCTCGAGGGTGATTCGAGGGAGTGCCTTGGTGGAGATGAGTGGTGAATTCTGGTTACTGCTGGTTCAAGGTGAACCGAAGAAAGTTTTACTATCTTATCCCCTTTGAGAAAAACCTTCTGAGTAGTCGCTGCCATGAGTCCTAGTGTTACCCGAAAGGAAAACTAGCTTTCTGCAAAACCAACTACTATACAGCTTTGAAGCCAAACAGCATCGGGCCTATATCGCCCTACTAATTCTTGCGAGTACGTCGTACTCAGCCTTGCTTTGTTGATTATTATTTGTTTCAGAGGAGGACGTCACCGAACTGGAAGGTAGGTTCTTTATTGACATCGACGAGTAGTCTGGGGTTCCCAGGTGGCAGCTTGGGACGTCTCGGAACAGGCTGGCTGGGATATGTTATTTGTAGGCCTCTTAGGCCATAATTTGGATCTTGTTGTTAGACAACTATATTTGCTTCCACCTGATGTAATGATGGGTATGTGACCTCTGATTGTGATATTTGCTATCTTTCTCATATATGAGTTGAACTATGATCTCTTGTATCATAGAGTCTGTGACGTGCCAGTTGTTCCGCAGTCTTGGTCTCTCTACTATACGTGATAGCGATGTCTGAGCTTATGGCATGATCGAGGTGTTGTGTGCCGATGATCCATTCCGAGCACACCTGCCAATGAGTTTTGGCCTGGGATTGGTAAACCCAGTAACCTTCGATTGTATAGCATGACCGGTTGCACAACGCTTCACTGTATAGTTCTGTGGTCGGGGCGCTACAGCAAGGACCCGTGAGCATCTGTTCTCCATCATGTTCAGGTTGTCGCTGTCGCCATTCTCGCCTGCGGCGATTCCCCTCTCGGTCGTTGTTGAACCCTGCTGCTACCATCTCGACTAGCTCGTTTGCGTCATAGTTGGGGTACTTTCTCTTCTTTCGGTTATCGTAGCCGCGGTTACGTCCCGAGTCTTGCAGGTACTTGCGGTCGTCCGGTCCTCTGGACCGGTCACTGCGCATGTAATCTTCGCCGTTTGCCCACTCATTGGCAATGTCCATCAGCTGGGCCACTATTTTTGGCCTCCGTCGCCCTAGTTCTTCCTTAAGCTCGCGCCTCCACAAGCCACGTGTGAAGGCGTCTACCGCATTTTCTTTGGATATTTCCTCCACCGTGTTCTTCATGACTGTCCAGCGCTGGATGTATGCGCGTAATGATTCACTCGAACTTTGGACGCAAGTCCGGAGTTCTTCCGCCGTGGCTGGCCGCTTATACGTTCCTTGGAAGTTTCGAGTGAATGTGGTGACCAAATCATTCCAGGACCCGATGGTGTCGGAGGGGAGGCTTTTGAGCCATGCTCGTGCTTACCCAATGAGCTGCAGCTGTAGGTACGGTGGATAGATGAAAGAACAACTATGCCCGGATGTCGCCTAGAGGGGGGGTGAATAGGCGATTAAAACTTTTTCTAATTAGGGGCTTGATAATTGCGGAATAAAACTATGTGTTTAAATTAACAAGCCAACAACCTAATTACTAGGCTCACCTATGTGCACCAACAACTTATGCTAAGCAATTCAAGCAACAAGGTGAACGCAAGATATGAACTTCAAGCACGAAGGCTATCACAATGTAGATTGCATAAGTAAAGCTCGGGTATAGAAATAACCGAGGCACACGGAGACGAGGATGTATTCCCGAGTTCCTCCTTGTTAAGGGAGTACGTCTCGTTGGAGGGGTGTGAGCTCGCCACAAAAGGCCTACTCAAGATGCCACAAAGGCCTCACCCTATTCTCCGATGAACCTCACCCAAGGGATTGGTTCACCTTCCACTATCGGAATCCTTCGGGGCGGATTCCGGAGCCCTTTACAACTCTTCTTGGGGCACACACCTACAACTCAATTGGGGGCTCCCAAACTCGTGCCGGAGCTTCACAACTCGAAGTCTTCGCGGCACCTCCAACCGTCTAGGGTACACAATGCACCCAAGAGGCAACAAGCTCTTGGGAACACAATGCACCCAAGAGTAACAAGCTTCTCAACCTTCAACTTCACGTATCACCGTGAGGAGAGCAACCCGATGCAACTAATGCAAAAAGCAAGAACACACCAAGTGGTCAAATCCTTCTCTCTAAAATCCAACCAAAGCAACTAATGCTATGGAGGGATTTAGGAGGAAGAACAAAGGAGGAACACCAAGAACTCTAAAATCTAGATCCCACGAGTTCCCCCCACTTAGAGGAGATTTTGTTTGGTGGAAATGTAGATCTAGATCTTCTCTCTCTTTTCCCTCAAAGATATGCAAGAATCATGGGAGGAATTGGGAGAGGGGCAAGCTTTTCAAGGTCAACAATGGTGGGAGAGAGAGGGGAAAACGTGCTTGGCTCTTTGGGGAAGAAGGGGGCCTTATATAGGTCCCCAAGAGAAAGAGCCGTTGCAGGAAAACTTACCCCGGAGACTCCGGTCTGTCCAGGCCGGAGACTCCGGCCCAAACCGGAGACTCCGGGGTCATTCCGGGGTGTCTCCGGCAGGGCAACAGAGCCGCGCCACCCGTTCGACGAAAATCCAAAGTTTCAGGCCGGAGACTCCGGTCTAGGGCCGGAGACTCCGGCCTACAGAAAACCTGCAAAAACAGCAAAACGAAAACTGCAATAACTTTTTCACCCGGACTCCGATTTCGATGATCTTGGACTCGTTGGAACCGCAACGAAGAGCTCTACAAGATCATGCAGAGAAACATCATAGTCCTAGAAAGGAGAATAAAACAAAATGTATAAAGGTAAACCTTCTCTAAAAAGGAATAACCGGTAAATTCTCCAACATCAAAAACCAACAAGTTTTTCATCAAGACTCCGTTTTCTATGATATTGGGCTTGTTTCAAAGATAATCACAAGCCCTACAAGATCATGCATATACACATCATAGTCCATCATGTGAGGAGGAAATCATAAGGAGAGAGTTTGACCTCTCTTAGAAGAGACAAACCGGTAAAACCTCCAATATCAAAAACGCAAGAAGATAATCATGAAATCCATTTTTGATGAACTAGAGCTTGGTATGGAGATGAACACAAGCTCTAAATTATCACATGGATAAAAGCCAAATAACAACCAAGAAAGATGATTACATGGATGCAAAGGTTTGAGCTCTCCACGAACGATACGATCACGATACTCGGTCGAGAGCCCCTCTTGATAGTACGGCTATCTATCCTATAACCCGGTCTCTCAACTAACATCATGAGACCGGTAAAATAAAAGCCCTATCAAGATCATACCTTTGCCTTGCGCATTAATCCACTTGAGGTTGATGAAGACGATCTTCATCTCCTCAAGACGAACCATCTTCTTGATTGCGCTTCGCTTGGTGAAGAATCACATGACGCTCCCCCATACACCAAGATGGGGAGAGCACTCTTCGGCATATCTTCACTTGAACTTGAGAGTTGATCAACCCGCACAAAGCCTTGATCAACCCAACACTTTTCTTCCCTTGAGCTTGACTCCAACAAATGGAGATCAAGCAAAGCACCTTGCCAACACATGGAGACAAGCTTGGCCTTGATCAACAAATGATCTTCTACCTTGACCTTGACTCCAACCAATGGAGACAAGCAAGCTTGGCCTTGGTCAACAAATGATCTTGACACAAGCTAAAGGACAACCTACACATAGAGCTCAATGCAAATATTAGTCCATAGAGATTGTCATTAATTACCAAAACCATGCATGGGATCAACCATGCACTTTCAATCTCCCCCATTTTGGTAATTGATGACAATCCCGTTTAAGAGGGTTTATATAATGAATAAAGCATCTTTGCAAGACACACGAGCAAGGATGCAAAGCGCATTAAAGGCAAATGCAAGCAAAGCGCATAAAACCCAAATTCCCTTAAACCCTCTAAACTTCTCCCCCATTGGCATCGATTGCCGAAATGGGAAGAAAAATTTAGAGAGCCAATATAATAAGAGTTCCTCCATAAAGATGTGTATTTCTCAAGATATGAGTGAAATCAAATGCACTTATTCATTGACGAATAATTAGAGGAAATCAAACTATATTGAGGATCCGAAGATTGCAACAAAAAATGAAACCATTTTAAACATCTCCACAAAGGAGAAAGGCAATCAAAAGGATCCAAAGCAAGAGTTCCAAAAAAAATGGAGAAGCTCCCCAATGTTTATGCACAAAATGAAGAGTGCACAAATATGGTATCCTCACTCCCCCAAAATCATCTAGAACACGCAACAAGTGCAATAGTGCATAATGCAAAAGCAAATCATAGCACTTGCATCAAAGATGTGGTTGAGCCATAAGTAGATACCAATTTTAAAAAAAATCATCGTAAGATAGGCCCAACCGAGAAAAGAGATCTTTTAAAGAAATATGTTCACACGCTTAGGGATACCAATTGGAAACTAAAACCAATTGAAAATGCCAAAAGCTAGTGAGAGCATTTAGCCAATAAAAATCAACATGCTCACCATGGTAAGCATGAGGTAAAAGATCTTCAACAAATACATGAGTGTGTAAAGGTACCAATAAACACTAAGACAAGCACTCATGAGGCAAATTTGGAGCCACCAAAGAATTATAGATGAAACACAAGGTGGCTCAAAAGGAATAGGATACCGACTAAAAGGTGACCTCTCTCATATGTATAGGTTTCTAATTAGACAAACCACAAAGATATACATCCGCAAAGAAACATATACATACGAAATGGTCCGGGAAAAAGAGAACAAGGTATCCAAAAGGAAGTCATAAATATACAAACGAGATTGTTGCTTGAAAGCATAGCACATAGCTCAAATTTATCTCATTGTATATAAATGAACTTCAAATATATCAAATGCATCACACATATCACTAAGGGAACAAGAGATAGTGAAGATGCTTTGAAATAGGCAACAAGTATCACAAACAAATAATATCAATTGAAGAAAAGGTTTTTGCAAATTAATCACACATATCACAAAGATATATTAAGTGAAGGAAATAGGCCAAAACCACAACAATTGCATATAAGAGCATTCATGCCAAGAGCTAACCTACACAAGGTTGGAACTAGAAAAGTATGCATGGGATAGATACTTGTTACCGAGATGCATTGATGATGAAGATGATGAGAGTTTGTTTGTCATCAAAGCTTGACTCCGACAATCACACGGTGAGAACACCTTCCTTATGAATGAGGCAAGCATCCAATGCATCTCCATTGTACCTAAAACACAATTAGAGTACAAAATGGTTCCCAAACTCATTGGGTCCCATAGTAGTTAGATAAACTACAATATATAGGAAACACTCCACATAAATATGTGCATATAGATATGAAATTGAATTTCATGCACATCTTAGCCGATTTAGGATTCGGTGGAGTATCCCCTATATATTGGAACTAGAAAGACTAGCATGCTAAATAATATATATATATATACTAGTAAAAAGCATGCATAGACTTACAAGAACCAAAAGAGATACAAATTGGACAAAAACACCAAGTAAACCAATAAAGCACACCAAGGTGTGACAAGAAAAGGTTGTCCAAATTATATCAAAATCCAAATCAACACATGATTGAGGAAAAAATCAAATCAACTAATGATTGATTCCATAACACATCAACACATGAGGTGTGATATCAAAAGAAATCAAATCAACACAACAAATGATCGATAAGACATCAATTGAAAATAAGATACCAATTAAAACAACAAATGTCATTTTAGGAGAAAAGATACCAAGAAGAGGGTGATACTTGACCGAAATCAAGTAAAGTGAAATAGGCAAGAAGGTATCAAGACTCCCACAATAAATATTAATTGGAACAAATATCTATGGAGGAGATATTAAATTCCAATTAATACCAATTGAAGGTACCAACACAAGATAAAGAATCAAATGCCAATTGAAAGGATAAAAAATTGATAGATAGGTTAGTGTTCTAAATAAAAAGGAATGCTCCCCCAATATACATGCATTATCTTTGATATTTGCATTTGAATACAAAATGCATGCACAAGGGATCATTACTCTCCATATTTTATTTACAACACTAAACACTACCAATTGAAAAATAGGATCCATTCAAAAGGCAAGGAAGGCAATAGATAAAGCAAATCAACGCAAGAGCCAATGTGAAGATGGTCTAAAAAATCCACCACAATTACTAGTATCACTTGTCATGGACAAGGAGTATATAGAGATATTTCTCGGTGGTGTAAAGGAATGATGTACAAGACCAACTTCACCACAAACTAGCAAATGGCAAAAGATAGGAATTAAAACACCAATTTTAAAAAGGTTTGTTGGTAGTTTCAATTATTCGAACCAACCGGCAAAGCCATGGTTAGAATAAAAAGAAACAAATGGTTTCTCACATAATATATGGGAATGCATATTAGAGAGAAACCACACCAAGCAACCTCACACAAACAAAGAACCAAAGGGTAACCACAAAGGAAAATTGGAACTTGTTTGAGTAAACATGCCACATAGGAAATGGATAAAGTACAATATCAACTCTAAGTGGCAAACCTCAAATGTTCACATTTTTATGGGATTGTAATATGCACATAGCTTATTACTCCCCCATAATGTGATGATTCATTTTATTTTTAAACAAGAGGCAAATAAAACCAACTAGAGAAATTAATGGACATTGTAGAATTTGAATTTCTCATGAATATGACATACCACATAGTAGCTAGATAATATGAAATATCAACACTAGGTGGTGTGCTTCATGTACGCAGATTTTTAGGTTTGTGAAGTGCACAAAGCATTTCACTCCCCCAAAATGGGATGGTCCACTAATATCTCAAAAAGCCAAATTAAATCCACACAAGATCTAAAAAGCTCAACACACAAATTACACATACATGATATACAACTATCATACACAACCTTGAATAACAAGACAAGTAGGAAAGTAGCATATCATATACAAGCACATGCTAGGAACAAAACTAACACATGCAAGGGAGCAAGCAACTTTCAATGTATATATGAGTTAAATACAAGTTACCGCAAGGAGGAAGCATTGGTTATGAGATAGATATGTGATGATCCAATTGACTTGGCTTGATGAGATAAAACCATGAAGATCCCTTAATTCTTCAAAAGAAACCAAGTCACCAATGTCCTCCACTATCACCTATTGATCAAGTTGAAGCTTGTTGTTCCCCAACCAAGTTGGGTCCTAAGAGGTTAGTCACAATAGGCTTGGGAACCCAAATGGTGCTTTTCTTGACACCACTTTGAGCTCCCACATATTTGGCAAACACATTGCCAACTCTATCCTTCCCAAGAGAGTAAACATCATCAATTATGATAGGGTTGGATGAGGTACCGTTAGTGCATGAAGAAGCAAAATGACCTTTGCCACGGCAAAGGTAGCAACACCGACTCTTCTCTTTCTTCTTCCTAGGCTCCTTAACTTGAGGAGCATTGGCTTGAGTCTTCTTAGGAGGTGGCCGTTGTTCAACTCGTGGTTGAGAACGAGATTGAACAAGAGGCCGCTTCCCTAGTTGCTTCTCACTAAGTTTCTTCTTCTTCATAGGACAATCCCGAACATGGTGCCCTTCAACCTTGCACTTGAAGCAAGTGATCTTGGCCGGATTCTTGACTTGAACTTGGCCCTTCTTCTTCTTCTCGACCTTGGACTTGTTCTTGATGTTGGAGTTGAATCCAAGTCCACTCTTGTCATTAGGGGATTGTTGCACACTCAACATGTTGTCAAGCGCACTCTTCCCTCATGACGCTTTTTCAAGCCATTCTTCAAAGAAGTGGCTTGGGCCTTGAGGTCTTTTGATGGCTCTACATGGTTAGTGACAACAAAGGCACTAGAGGAAGTAGAAGCTTCATTGCAATGACAACAAGGCAAAGCAACTAATTCATCACAAGATGTACCAATATTTTTAGTGGATGAACTACTAGGACTAGCACATGGCAATATAGCATTTTTAGTTATGGTTGTGCTATTATCCACATGAGGCTCACTAGATGTTACCTTTGTAGTGATGGCCTCATGAGCTAACTTTAGACTAGCATAGGAAGCTAGAAGATCATCATTAGAGCTAGATAGCTTTTTATGAGTTTCTTCCAACTCCCTATACTTGCTAGTTAGCAACTCAAGTTGAGCCCTTAGCTCAACGTTCTCCTTCAAAGTAGATGCTTCACAAGAAATGGAGTTAGTAGCACAAGCATCATTAGCATTAGGAATAGAAGAAGAAAGCTTAGTAAGCTTATCATTTAATCTAGCATTTTCATTTTTCGTGACTTTATATTTAGCATGAGCATGGTCACGTTCTTTAATGATTTTAGCAATTATATCATTATGAGACTCGTCGATAGATTCTAGTTTCTCCTCTAGAGAAGCACGAGTCTCTTGCTCTTCCACAAGAGCATCTTCTAACGATGCTTTCTCCATAGCATCATCTCTTTCTATCTTACCTTTTTCTTCAAGGCTTGCTTCCAAGGCCTCAATAGTTTCCCCACGCTCAATAAGAGTGCTCATGATTTCAAAGAGGTTAGCTTGGGCACTTTTATTACTAGGAAGGGCTTTGAGAATCATAAGACCTTTATTTTGAAGCCTAACATTAACCTTTTCCACATCATCTTCTTCATCATTTTTATCATCATCATTATTATTATCATTGCTAGAAGGAGATTTAGCCATAAGGCAATGAGATGTGGATGAAGCTAAGCAATAAGATTTTGAATTACTTAAGTTCACATCTTGTTCCACAATTAATTGGGTTTCCTCTACATTGACATTCATGCAAGAGTTAGAGGGAACACAAGCATTTTTATCATTAGAACAAGATAAAGCAAGCATATCATAAAGAGATTTATCTAAGCAACTTTTAGATGATATGCGAGGACCATCAACACTAGCATGTAAATCATTTATAGTGCTATGAGTATTTCGATCCAAAGATGGAGCATTGCAACAAGATAGAGATAAATGATCATCAACAATGAGCTCACTATCCAAGTTGCAAAACCCATCACTACTCACCATTACATTGGATTGTGCCTTACCATATTTTGGTGAAGTAGACGAAGACGAGAACTCGTCACGACAGGAGGTGGAGGGAGAACAATCATCCTCAATAGTCATGGACTTGCCGTATTTTTCTTGAAGCTTGGTCCACAAATCATGAACGTCACGGGGAGGCATGATTGACTCAAACACGCCTACACTCACAAACTTGCAAAACTCGTTAGATGCTAGAGCATCTAGATATAAGTTTTTCTCATCCTCTAAAGTCTTACTTTCGCAATCCTTTGGAGGAGAAAAACCTATATCTAAGATATGCTCAATATTGGGGTCCAAGACCCGTAAGTGTCTAAGCATATGAGTTTTCCAAACATTAAAATTTGTGCCATTAAATCTAAACAAGGAATTGTGCACTAAATCCCTAGACGACATCTTTACTCTCTAGGCGGTAAAGCCAAGCAAGAGAGACGAGGCTCTGATACCAATTGAAAGAACAACTATGCCCGGATGTCGCCTAGAGGGGGGGTGAATAGGCGATTAAAACTTTTTCTAATTAGGGGCTTGATAATTGCGGAATAAAACTATGTGTTTAAATTAACAAGCCAACAACCTAATTACTAGGCTCACCTATGTGCACCAACAACTTATGCTAAGCAATTCAAGCAACAAGGTGAACGCAAGATATGAACTTCAAGCACGAAGGCTATCACAATGTAGATTGCATAAGTAAAGCTCGGGTATAGAAATAACCGAGGCACGCGGAGACGAGGATGTATTCCCGAGTTCCTCCTTGTTAAGGGAGTACGTCTCGTTGGAGGGGTGTGAGCTCGCCACAAAAGGCCTACTCAAGATGCCACAAAGGCCTCACCCTATTCTCCGATGAACCTCACCCAAGGGATTGGTTCACCTTCCACTATCGGAATCCTTCGGGGCGGATTCCGGAGCCCTTTACAACTCTTCTTGGGGCACACACCCACAACTCAATTGGGGGCTCCCAAACTCGTGCTGAAGCTTCACAACTCGAAGTCTTCGCGGCACCTCCAACCGTCTAGGGTACACAATGCACCCAAGAGGCAACAAGCTCTTGGGAACACAATGCACCCAAGAGTAACAAGCTTCTCAACCTTCAACTTCACGTATCACCGTGAGGAGATCAACCCGATGCAACTAATGCAAAAAGCAAGAACACACCAAGTGGTCAAATCCTTCTCTCTAAAATCCAACCAAAGCAACTAATGCTATGGAGGGATTTAGGAGGAAGAACAAAGGAGGAACACCAAGAACTCTAAAATCTAGATCCCACGAGTTCCCCCCACTTAGAGGAGATTTTGTTTGGTGGAAATGTAGATCTAGATCTTCTCTCTCTTTTCCCTCAAAGATATGCAAGAATCATGGGAGGAATTGGGAGAGGGGCAAGCTTTTCAAGGTCAACAATGGTGGGAGAGAGAGGGGAAAACGTGCTTGGCTCTTTGGGGAAGAAGGGGGCCTTATATAGGTCCCCAAGAGAAAGAGCCGTTGCAGGAAAACTTACCCCGGAGACTCCGGTCTGTCCAGGCCGGAGACTCCGGCCCAAACCGGAGACTCCGGGGTCATTCCGGGGTGTCTCCGGCAGGGCAACAGAGCCGCGCCACCCGTTCGACGAAAATCCAAAGTTTCAGGCCGGAGACTCCGGTCTAGGGCCGGAGACTCCGGCCTACAGAAAACCTGCAAAAACAGCAAAACGAAAACTGCAATAACTTTTTCACCCGGACTCCGATTTCGATGATCTTGGACTCGTTGGAACCGCAATGAAGAGCTCTACAAGATCATGCAGAGAAACATCATAGTCCTAGAAAGGAGAATAAAACAAAATGTATAAAGGTAAACCTTCTCTAAAAAGGAATAACCGGTAAATTCTCCAACATCAAAAACCAACAAGTTTTTCATCAAGACTCCGTTTTCTATGATATTGGGCTTGTTTCAAAGATAATCACAAGCCCTACAAGATCATGCATATACACATCATAGTCCATCATGTGAGGAGGAAATCATAAGGAGAGAGTTTGACCTCTCTTAGAAGAGACAAACCGGTAAAACCTCCAATATCAAAAACGCAAGAAGATAATCATGAAATCCATTTTTGATGAACTAGAGCTTGGTATGGAGATGAACACAAGCTCTAAATTATCACATGGATAAAAGACAAATAACAACCAAGAAAGATGATTGCATGGATGCAAAGGTTTGAGCTCTCCACGAACGATACGATCACGATACTCGGTCGAGAGCCCCTCTTGATAGTACGGCTATCTATCCTATAACCCGGTCTCTCAACTAACATCATGAGACCGGTAAAATAAAAGCCCTATCAAGATCATACCTTTGCCTTGCGCATTAATCCACTTGAGGTTGATGAAGACGATCTTCATCTCCTCAAGACGAACCATCTTCTTGATTGCGCTTCGCTTGGTGAAGAATCACATGACGCTCCCCCATACACCAAGATGGGGAGAGCACTCTTCGGCATATCTTCACTTGAACTTGAGAGTTGATCAACCCGCACAAAGCCTTGATCAACCCAACACTTTTCTTCCCTTGAGCTTGACTCCAACAAATGGAGATCAAGCAAAGCACCTTGCCAACACATGGAGACAAGCTTGGCCTTGATCAACAAATGATCTTCTACCTTGACCTTGACTCCAACCAATGGAGACAAGCAAGCTTGGCCTTGGTCAACAAATGATCTTGACACAAGCTAAAGGACAACCTACACATAGAGCTCAATGCAAATATTAGTCCATAGAGATTGTCATTAATTACCAAAACCATGCATGGGATCAACCATGCACTTTCAATTATGTTTGATAACATTATAACTTATAACTTATGAAGTTAGTTTGAACGTCAAATATCTATGGAGATAGATGTATCTACGGTGGATAGATATGTTTGATAACATTATGTCAGGATGTTTTACCTAAGTAAGATTTTGAAGGAGTTCAAAATGGAACAAGAGAAGAAAGGTTCATCTGCTTGTGAAAAATAGGTGAAACATTGAGTTGATAACTCATTACAAAAATGATGGTTGTAGGATATGTTAGAATTCACTATGAATTGTTCATAGGTCTAAACATATAAGAACCATGTGTTTGCATTTGACGATATGTGACCCAAGTTCTTGGTTAGAAGAACGTGTTTGAATGAGGAGTCATTTTAACATGAGATGAGATAATTGAATCTAGAGATTGGTAGACTTGGTTGAAGTCATGACACCAAACTAGATTGGAAATCTCATAAAGGCAGAAGCGCAGCGAAAGCATGATCGGAAATATCGAAGTGAAAAGTATAGCACTGTCGATTTGTGAGTCTACAACATATAGGAGTATATAATTAATTCAAGGATTAAAAGATATAATATTGTGGTTTGAGAAATTTTATTTCAAGACTGAGTGAGTTCCGGGTGCACATGCTATGTGAAAGTCCTCTTGACTGATCATACGTCATGTAGGCATGGAAGGGAAACGAAAAATCTCACTCTTTAATCAAATATATTATATTCATCATGTGATTATGAGAATTATCATGTGATGATAATAGGTTTATCATGAGATGATAAAGTAATGTCAAATTAGGTGACGTTAACGTTTTGCAAAGAACATAAAGAACTGTATAGTACAGAACACGGACATAACCTCTTCCACGAGCAAACATGATCAGCACTGAGACTCCATGAGTGTTAGACACCATGAGTGTTGGATCGAGAAAATGTAAACTAGATTATTGACTCAAGTGCAAGTGGGAGACTGTTGGGAATATGCCCTAGAGGCAATAATAAAATGGTTTATTAGCATATTCATGTTTATGATAATAGTTTATTATCCATGCTATAATTGTATTAATTGGAAACATAATACATGTGTGGAATATAAACAAACAGGTGTCCCTAGTAAGTCTCTACCGGACTAGTTCGTTAGTCAAGAGATGGTTAGAGTTTCCTAACCATGGACTTTTCATAGTCACTTGATAACAGAGTCATATCATTAGGAGTAATGATGTGATGGACAAGACCCAAATAATAAAGAGTTGCAATTGATCGTGTCACACAGTTTTATTGCCAACACTTTTAGTATGCCAAGTATAGTTTCCTTAGACCATGAGATTATGTCACTCCCGTTTACCAGAGGAATGCTTTATGGACATCAAACATCACTTCGTAACTGGGTGATTATAAAGGTGGCTTTCAGGTATATCCGGTGGTATTTGTTGGGTGACATGAATCAAGAGTGGGATTTGTCCTTCCTTGTGACGGAAAAGATATCTCTGGGCCCTCTCAGTAATATAGCATCAGAAAGGTTGCAACCATGTGGTTAAGTGTTAATCACGAAGATCCTATATTATGGACAAGTAAAGAGAACTTGCCAGGTAACGAGATGAAACTAGATATGGAGATATTGACGATCGAATCTCGGGCAAGTTATATATCGGTGAGACAAAGGGAATCGTATACGAGATTAAGAATCTTCGGCATCGTGGTTCAATCGATAAGGAACTTCGTTGAATATGTAGGAGTCAATATGGGCATCCCGGTCCCGCTATTGATTATTGATCTGATCATGTCTGCATGTTCTCGAACCCGTAGGGTCACACACTTAAGGCTTCGATGTAGCTAGGGTTTTAGTGAGATAAGTAAATGGTGTAATCAAATGTTGATTCGGTGTCTCGGATGAGATCCTAGGTATCACGAGGAGCTCCGGAAGAGTCCGGAGATAAAGTTTCATATAAGGAAAGTGGTTTCCAGGGTTCCGGAAAAGTTCGGGAAAATTCTGACAGAGTACCGGAAGATTCTAGAAGGTTCCGGAAGGTTCCGGAGGGCCCCACCTTGGGGGGGCACGAACCAAGAAGGCCCACATGAACCGAGGGAGGTGCAGCAGCCCACTTGGGCTGGCCGCACCCTCTCCCTAAAGGCCCATGCGGTTGGCCCATGGGAGGCACCCAAAACCCTAGGGGGGCTGACTTGGGGAACAAGTTCCCTCAAGCCGCCGGCCCTAGGGCTTGGAGGAGGGGCCAAGGCAGCCCCCCCCACGCCTATATAAAGAGGAGGGGAGGGCTGGGGCGTGGCACCCCATACCCTAGCCGCCGGCGTCCCTCTCCTCCCTCCTCTCTCTCTCGTACACGGCTTGGCGAAGCCCTGTCCGCGGGAAACCTCCACCATCTCCACCACCACGCCGTCGTGCTGCTGGAATCTCACGAGCCACTTCCTCCTCGCTTGCGGGATCAAGGAGAGGAAGTCTTTATCGAGCTGTACGTGTGGATACCGCGGAGGCGCTGCTCGTGCGGTGCTCCATCGGATTGGATCTCGGATCGGATAATACATCTCTTCGCGACTAGATGAGTCTAGTTGCGAGGATCGACTAGCCAACCCCTGCACCGACAAAACGCGTTTGTTCGATCTTCAAGGGTAAGAGATTGGATCTCCACTTCGCTACCTTCGTCTAATAGATCTAGATCCTTGGGGTTTCTTCCGCTTGTTTCGTAGGAAATTTTTTGTTTTCTATGCAATGACCCCTTCACCATCAACTCTTCCCTTGTTGCATCAGGCTCAAGCGGGGTTCCTCCAGTCACAGCCGCTTGCACCCTAGCCATTGCGGACTCGCTGAGCGTGATAGTCTCGCGTCTCCTGAGAGGGCTTTGCGAGTCACCAGTCCTCTCACTCACGTTAGCCATGTAGACTTGAACGGGGCGGGTTGGGGTGGTCACAGATGAGTTGATGTGGCAGTTTTCGTCTTGGACGCAGTCGTCAACGTCATGTTCGACGGGAAAGATTGCATCCTCGGGGTAGAGATCGTCGTCCAGATAGACCGACGAGGACTCCGACTCCGTTGCTTCTAGGAAGTCACTGGTGAGATCGGGTGAACAGGACTCCGTGATCGAGTTTGGTGATGAAGTCAAGGTCGCTGTTGGGCGGATTGCGTCGGGTAAGCGGAGAATGCGGAAGCGATCGACGCAGAGCCGTATGATTTCGAACGTCAGATCGACGCCCTCCTGGAGAGCCTCGAAGATGGGAAGCGCCGCCGGTGCGTGCGGGGTGAAGCAGAGGGAGACGAAATAGATCGGATCCTCCGGGTGCGGCAAATCATAGGCCGCCGGATTTGGGACCACAAGTGCCGTGATTCCTACGCCGAGCGTTCCCACACACGGCACCAACTGTCGAGGGATTACCTCGACAGTGCCCCTCCGTGAGGGACTTGGGTTTTTGGAGAACATCATGGCGCAGGTGGCACCGGCGGTTAACAAGAGGAACAATATCCCACCGGAGTTTGGGTCCCCGGTGAGGTGAAAAATCTGTATTCTCTGTTGATCTCGTGAGTTACAAGGTTTGCCGTAGGGGTTATGGTCGCGATGCGATCTGAGAGCGTACCCTCTATCCGGCGGCTCCTCCCAGCCTTTACAGTAGGCTGGGTCTCGGGTGTCCTTGACCGGGTAGGTTACAGATTCGAGGGGGTAACCCTAATCCTAACTTGCCTAACAAAAAATCTTAGCACCGCCTCTTACATGGGCCTGGGCCTTCCCACACACGGGTTACCTGACAGGATTTTCGAGTAACAGTTACCGGGTACCCGATAGGTGGGACCCGATATCCATATCCATGTCACGCGTCGCCGTCGTCAATGCCGAGGCATGGAGCTTTCACTCGGTAACTCTCTCGTGACACGAAGAGGGTCCAAGGGCACACGCCGAGAGACCAGACCTCCATATCCAGATCTGGGCATCACCGAAGACCACGCCCGAGCTACCCGCCACAGCACCCAATGTCGCTCACACGACCACAGGATGTTGCCACCACCGCCGCCATGATTCTCGCCGGAGAGCCACTCATGCAGCTCGCCACCCGGGGTCGCCACCCCGGCGTCCATGGCCCCTAACCAGCAACGACGGGTCCCTAGCAACAACAGCCAGGCAACACTGAGATGGACCTACGAGGGCGCCGCCAGAACGGGGCCCGCCTGGCCCAGATCTGGCTCGTATGGCCACGGCTGCGCACCGGCCGCCGTACCGCACGGCCACCGCCTCCGACATCACCTCGAGAGGCCGCCGCGCCGGCCATGCCCGTTCCGGGCCGCCGTAGGCCCGCCTGGCCTGCAGCATCCCAGATCGGGCCCTTGCTTGCGCCGCCAGAGGAGGTGCTGTCCAGGAGCAGTGCGCGCCGCCGCCGTCCACACCGCCCCGGAGTCCGGTCGCGCCGCCCGAGGGTCCGCCCTGCCGGAGAGGAGGCCGCATCGCCGAGTCGCACCAACATAGATCGGAACCGCCCCGCACGGCCCTTCCTGCGAGCGGGTAGAGGAAGACCCTCCGCCGCCGGCACCGCACAGGCTTTGCCCGGCGGCGCACGCCGGCGACGGCGGGGAAGGGAGGAGGAGGGAGGTGGGCTGGGCCGGCGAGCTAGGTCGCGTATCGGTCGCCCGCGGGGGGCGACGCGAGACGCAGGAGCGGGGTTTTTTCGTGAAGTGAACTCAGAGTCCCACGGATCTTTCTAAAAATACCAACCACCGTAAAACTTGTATTGGATAAAATCAGACTTGTCACAGTTACCAAGTTCTCCATTTTCTTAAGAATTTGCGAGTTTAGTTTTCTACCCCGCCCGGTTCAGATATCGTAAGGTTTACTTCGGTATATGTGTTAGTAGGGAGAGAGACCGGGCCAAAGATAGCCCGGTATTTGAAAAATTCGAAATCAATATTTTTTTTAAAAAATTAGAAAAAAAATACTAGGTGTAGATAATATCGAGATTTACCACCGTGCAAAATCTCAATGAAAAACTCGTTGTATTTTTTGTCTGAACAAAAAAGACAAATATGCTGATCTGGACCAGTGCTCAGATTCAAGATTTTGAAAAATTTCTAGATTTGTCTTTTTTTTTTGCGAAACACAGTACAACACAGGTGCTCACATACACACGCATACACTCACCCCTATGAACGCACGCACGCACACCCTACCCCTATGAGCACCTTCGAGATATTGAGCCGGCAGATTAGATCTTGAGATTGACGAAGTCACCACAGGCGCCTCGCTATCGACGGGAACATCGCCTCCCACTGAAAAATATTCTCATGTCAAATCTGGGGTTTGAACTCTGGTGGGCGGGGGTACAACCATCCACGTAACCCTCCAACCAAGGGTTGGTTCTCAGATTTGTCTTTTTTATCCATGCCAAAATACAATGATTTTTCATTCAGATTTTGCACAGTGTTAGTTCTCGACTGTCTACACCTAGTATATTTTTTCAAAAAATTTAAACTTAAAATATCGGTATCGATTTTTTTTTTAAATACCGGGCTATCTCGAGCACCGGGCTCCATTTTAACTTTCCGTGTTAGTAAGATTTTTTATGTATCCTGTCAGCGTTGTCCTAGGACGTCCCGTTCGAGAAGGAATTCTTTGGTATGTGTATATACGCACACGTGTGTGTGCAAGAGAGTTTTGTACCAGAAAACTGAAAAGCAATGAAAGAAATTGTAAGGCGAATGAGGTGTCTCCGTTCAACTTCGGACTTGTTGCTTTCGTGTATGTACCTTTTTTTATACTGATGCTTGCGTGAGTATCAGCAAGATTTCAACTGTTACAGCGAGTTCGTGTATCTGGAGGTGAGTTCCACGTACACGGCCGTTCGAATTGCCACGATGTCATTTGTTAGATTTTTTTTGTTGAAAAAAGCTATCCGTTCCATATTACTTGACTTCTAAATGAATGTATCTAGATATAAAATAAATCTAGGGACATCCATTTAGAAGTCATGTAATATGGAACGGAGGGAGTACCTGTTTGCGGAGACGATTCACGCATTTGGAGCCCAATTTGAATAGCAGCTACCGCGCGCAGTACACTTTGTAAGCGAGTAGCTCACTAAATTTCTTTCATGTGTATTAAAAACAAAAAAGTATTACCAATGTGAAGTACTGGAGACGTCATGGAAATTCCATCACGCACTTGTTTCTGGCGATGGATTTTGCGGTGCCACAACTTACACTTGGATTTGTGGTATTCCTACAAAGTTTATCAAGATATGGATGCTCGTGACCTCAAACCAGAGATAAGAGATCGATCCTCAGAAGCTAGACAAGGAAAAATGTATACGGATGGATGGTATTAAGTAGTACGTACAAAATATCAGATCAAAATAATTAAAATACTTAGGGAGACAAAAAAAAGGACATACATGAGATCACTCCACCCTCGCGGAAAATATTCACGCAGTTACATATTTATGTTCGAGCCACAATACAACTTACTATTTAACTCATAATTATTAGACAGCCGAGTAAACCCTATCACATCGAATGCAGATTAAGAAAGCAATAATTAGTTTAGTGTCTAACCGGCAACTACTTGTCATTTGGTTTGACCATCATTTATAAAGCATTTGCTGTTATGCTGTAGCCTTAGGTTTTTGACAGGTAATTCTCTCTGATCCCATCTAGCTGGTGCAAATTCAAGCCAGGGGACAAATCTGAGAAAAAATGGCACTAGGGTCTAGGGTCATCACTATAATTTCTCTATGACATTGGGGTCATTTTATATAAATTAACACTAGCTAATACTCCCTCCATATCAAAATATAAGATGTTTTAGCATTTGACTTTTCATCGGTATCTAGACATATTTTAATGTAATGTTCACATGAATCTTACATTAAACATGTGAATCTTACATTAAACATGTCTAAATACGGATGAAAAGTCAAATGATAAAACATTTTATATTTTAATACAGAGGGTTGAAATTTTCATTGGGGTCAGCTGACCCCATTGGGCTCAAGGCAGCTCCGTCCATGCCTGTAGTGAATAGCACAGCAGCACAATACAATGCAATAACCGATTTTAACGATCATTTGTAGGACAATGATTGATGAGACCGACTAGAGAATATGTTCCACAAGGTCCATAAATAAAAGATAATAAATATGGTATCATCTAATCACATTCCCCATACACATGGCAACCCCTCAGCGTCCTATCTTATAGCTCACTACATCGAGATATATTCTATTCTGTTCTAAAGCATACATGTCGCCTACACTACAAGTAAAAAAATTCGTAGGATCACGTCGAAAACAAATCGTAGAATCGTCCGTAGCTAGCAGTTCACCACTAATCACGCTACCCATCGCCCTCCACGTGCACCTTCAAATCAAATCTTAACGTGTCATCAGGTCAAGCTAAATTAACGACGCCTCCGAATCTAATTCAAAATCAGATTCCTACTTTAAACAGCACAACCTTACAAACATTTCAGCTTAGAGATGTTCTTCTTCTTGAATAAAGGGAAATGTGTAATTTGGAAGGATGACGGACTTGTGCTCCTACAACCGCAGGTGAGGGCACCCAACCACCACCGCACCGCCCGTCCCTGAAACATCGCCACGTCCCGCGCCACCCCCCCAGATGTCCGTGGCCACCGGCGGCGGCGTCGTCCCCCGTGTCCAATGCCCAAGCCCCACCAAGCCTCGCCAGCGCCGCCTCCGCCGCTCCCGCTCCCGCTCGCCATCCTCCCGCCGCGGAGCTGCCCGCTCGCCACCGCGCTCCTGGCGCTGCTCTCGCTCATCCTCGCAACCGCGCTGTGGCTCGTCCTCGTGCTGTCCCCGGCCCAGGCCCCCGTGGCGTCCTCCTCCGCGCTGTCGTACGCGGCGGCGGCGGATGAAGCGCTCTCCGCCGCCGACGCGTCCTCCCCGCTCTCGCTCCGCCACATCGTGTTCGGGATCGCGGGCTCGGCGCATCTCTGGCCGCGCCGCCGCGAGTACGTCCGCCTGTGGTGGGACCCGGCCTCTATGCGCGGGCACGTCTGGCTCGACGCCGGCGCGCCGGGACCCAGCGCTCCCGGGGAGGACTCCCTCCCGCCGATCCGGGTGTCCGAGGACACCTCGCGGTTCCGGTACACCAACCCCACGGGCCACCCTTCCGGGCTCCGGATCGCGCGCATCGCTGCCGAGGCCGTGCGGCTGGTGGGTGGCGGGGGCGCGCGGTGGGTGGTGCTCGTGGACGACGACACCGTGCTGTCCCCGGACAACCTGGTGGCCGTGCTCGGGAAGTACGACTGGAGGGAGATGGTGTACGTCGGGGCCCCGTCGGAGAGCCACTCGGCCAACACCTATTTCAGCCACAGCATGGCGTTCGGAGGCGGAGGTGTCGCGCTCAGCTTCCCCCTCGCCGCGGCGCTCGCGCGGACGCTTGACGTCTGCATCGAGAGGTACCCCAGGCTGTATGGAAGCGACGACCGCCTCCATGCTTGCATTACGGAGCTCGGCGTGCCCCTTTCCCGCGAGTATGGATTCCATCAGGTATGCAGCTTAACTTTTGTTCTGCATTTGAACTTTTTTGGCTATTTACAGCGCTTGGTCTTGTTTAGGGATCTTATCAAATAGTTAAATCTCATCGAATCAATTGGGTCACCTAACCTGTCAGACTATGTAGATTAGTAGATTCGGTTTATAAACTGGTTCTTCGAGAACTCTGCCTTCTTCCCCACATTGCGTGCATGAATTAGTGCAATGCAATATGCTCTTCCTGTTGACAGAAAACGCATGTGAGGATCGCTGAGGAATTTGCCCCACTGTAGAGCTTGCTTTAGATCCTGTCCTGATGCGCTGTTTTGAACTTTACTATGTGTGTCGTGCTTGATTCGTTATGGCAGAAAGAAAGCTGACCCTTCCACTGTGGTACCACCGTAGCTGTGCCCCGTGTTGTTATCTCGCTGGTTGTAATGCATGAACAAAAGTAGGGCCTTGCCAGAGTGTTTATGGTAGTGAAAGCAAGTTTGGTTGGCCTTGAATGTTACTTTCCTTTGGTAGGTTAGTTGGTTATTTACTTGCTTTACAGTACTATATTTGTACATATCTCTCTGTTAAATAGGCACTGCATTATTAAAAAAAGATAATAGCTCATTAGCAAAAGCTATTCTGTTTGGTACGAACATTATCCTTTAACTGCATAGATTGATCCTGAAGTTGAGTAATTTATTATGGATTTGGAAGTTTGAATACATCCCTCTAACCTGCCTACTTTAATTTATGTACACTTTTGCCCCTGGTGTCATTATCAGTGGGATATTAGAGGCAATGCCCATGGTATACTGGCTGCTCATCCAATCGCTCCTTTCATCAGCATCCACCATGTGGAGTTTGTGGATCCTATATATCCTAGTTTGAACTCTCTCGAGAGCTTGGAGCTCTTTACGAAGGCTATGAAAACAGAACCGATGAGCTTCTTGCAGCGCTCAGTTTGTTATGATAAAAGACAGAAGCTTACATTTGCCATCTCTTTGGGTTATGTTGTTCAAGTGTACCCCAGTGTTCTTCTTCCTCCTGAATTGGAGCGATCCGAGCGGACTTACATTGCCTTTAATAGGATGAGCCAGAGAACTGAATTCGATTTTGACACTAAGGAAATTCAGAAGTCTATGTGCAAGAAGCCAGTCTTATTTTTCTTGAAGGATGTTTGGAAGGACGGGAACATAACAAGAGGATCTTATATAAGATCAACTGATCGGGATGACCTCAAAAGGAAGGTGTTTTGTTTCAGGTCATCTCCTTTACCTGACATAGACGAGATTCAAATTTCTGCATCCCCATTAAGCAAAAGATGGCATCTGGTTCGTTCTAATATTACTAGCAAAATCTTTTCTACTCTTTCAACCTTTACAATTACTTATTATTGGTCTGCTGATATAGGCACCAAGAAGGTTATGCAGTGCTGTGAAAGGATCTATTAATGGTACTCTGTTTATGTATGTTCGGCAATGTGGACGGGGAGCGTTTGGCTCAGCTTCTGATTCTCTTGATTGATGGAAAACAGAGATGTATATTTTCAGTCCAGATGATACCTGGAAGATGTAGTTACCATTCTACATTCTTTGGATCAAGTGCTTTGGGGGCTCTTTTTCTGCCTCGAGCACTTGGCAGTAATCAGCTTCTTATTATACTTGGTAGTTGTTTCAAGGTAGTGTATCTTGTCCGAGCAATTACAGCGAGAAATAGATTCTTAGTGTTGATTGTGACAAATCTCATTTTTGGTAAATCATAAGGCACTTCAGGGTAAAACTGGGATGTTTCTTCAGGCTAGTATTACGCCTTGCTCGACCATTGTTGATCTATCCTGTAAGCGGTGCAGGCTTGTTAATGTTTATTGACCCTTTTGCCTACAATCTGTCAATTGCAATGAATAGATAAGGTGAACCATCGTGATGCATGTCCTAGTACTTTAAACATTCAAATGTTCAATCTGTAGTTTCCTAAATAAATAGTAACACTTTCACTATTAGTACATTAAAACAGCCTCTTGCTTACCTGTGCCCTAATTACTCTGAGTAACTTCATATGCACTATATGCTATTCATGGCATTCTTAAGACAGCCCATTCTTAATGCTTTTGTGTTGCATGGAACAGTTTCACAATCCCACTCAAACAGTTGCATCTTAATATCCTTTTCATATCGATATAACAGGAGTGATTTCATCCTTGTTCATGTATTCACAGTTTGGTTAGCTAACAGGCAGCTAGACATCTGTACTAATTACAAATTATCAGTGTTGTCAGTAATAGTGGATAAGGTGCTTCACCACAATGAATGAGATAACTATTGTTTTGATATTTCTCTGATGTTTAAAAAGAGGGCACTCATTCGGAAATTCACTTGTGCACCCGAGCTCACATGCACCTGTTATTTTCGAGCATTTTTAAAAAATAGTAAAACATTACGAAAAAATCTGAAAAAAATTGGTGACACACACATATGAGTTTTTCACAATCGTGCAAAATTTCGGAATGAAATGACAAATTCTGTGCTCTGTGCAAAAAAAGACAAAATCTGTGTTTTCAAATTTGTGTTTTTAGATCTAATTCTGACAACTGTATTTGTCTTTTTTATACAGAGCACATAATTTGTCATTTCATTCCGAAATTTTGCACGATTGTGAAAAACTCATATGTGTGTCACCAATTTTTTTCAGATTTTTTCGTAATGTTTTACTATTTTTTAAAAATGCTCGAAAATACCAGGTGATTTTTTTCAGATTTTTTCGTAATGTTTTACTATTTTTTAAAAATGCTCGAAAATACCAGGTGCATGTGCACCCGGGTGCAGAAACGCCCCTCCCCTCACTCATTTTAGTACTTAGATACCCGGATATTATTCTATACCATTGCTAGGGCTATTATGTTTATCATGAGCGTGGCAACAATATGAGCCAGATAAACCATTTCTTGGCAAGTTTTCTTTATTCCTTTTTGCCAATGATAAATTGTGCTTGTTTTGTGGAAAACAAGGGTACTTTTAGCGTATTTAAACTGCGCCATCCTTTTCTTTGGCAATAGCCAGTTTGTATGAAAAATATGAGCACCGCCTGTTAACTGTAATAATGCATGTCAGTGATATTCATGTAGATTGATTCATGTACTGAAATTGTGCTTTCATTTCTAGTTAAAGATTGGCAATATCAAATTTACACAGTTTTTCTTCTTAAGCTCAGCAGTTGGGCAAAAGAATTGTAGGATGCTAGTGACTGGTAGAAGCATAAAATGCATGATACCTAATTGTCTTCAGCTACATATATTTAATTTTATGATAATATGGAGTATGATGCAATATGCATATCTAGCAACGTCCTTTTACTGTTAGAACAGGGTTGTTAGCTGTGTGTAGTATAGGGGCTTCTTTGCTTATTTCCCTTATGTACATGTTCTGGCCTGTTGGCCCCGATGGAATATACAGACTCATTTCATAACATGGTATCAGAGCGGGGCTAGGTTTCCCCGCAGGTCGCCGCCGCCGCTGCACCCTCCCTCCATCGAGTCTCTCCCCTCTTCCTTAAGCTGCTTCTTGTGCTGCTAGGCCGCCGCCGTCCTTTCCGGTCGCCTCTGCTGCTTGCTGTCTTCAAACCCCTGCTGAAATGGCGCCCTCTACCACCACGGGTGCTGTACCAGTCCCCAGATGTCATGTTATCTTCAATGGACAGAACTACGGAGACTGGGTGCAGCACATGAAGCTGCACATGAGGGGCCAGCAGGTCTTGGAATACCTCACAGGTGCTCTGCCATGTCCTTCGCTGCCCACTCCTCCGGCCGAGGTGGTCTTCCCTACTGATGCTATGATTCTAAGCAACGTGAGGTGCTGGATGCCTTTGAGGAGGCCACTGAAGAGTACCAAAATCAGCTCCACATGTACAAGCAGTGGATAGATGATGATGCTCGGGCCTCTTCTATCTTGGTGTCAAGCATGGATGTTGATCTCACCATGGATGTGGTGGCCCTTAGAACTGCTCATCAGATGTGGGAACACCTTCGTCGTCGCTATGAGCCTACGGGGGACGCCATGTATCTCTCTGTCATTCGTCAAGAGCAACAACTACAACAGGGAGATGCCATTGTTGATGACTTCTACAAGGAGCTGTCCACGGTGTGGCGCCAATTGGACTCTCTTGGAGCTGATGTTTGTCGCACTTGTCAGTGTTGTGTGAGGCAACAAGCTAAGCTGGAGGTTCGTCGCCTCTATGACTTCCTCACTCGCCTCCGACAGGAGTTCGAGCAGTGTCGTGCCCAGCTGTTGGCACGCCATCCTCGCCACGCTACTCTGGAGGCTCTTGTTGAGGTGTGCTCTGAGGATCTGCGTCTACACAGCACGAGCATGTTGCCATCCTCCTCAGCAGTCCTGGCTGCACACATTTCACCACTGCCGCAAGGTGTGCCTTCTCCTGCACCAGTGGCTGCACCAGTGGCAGGGGACTCCACTAGAGCTTTCTGCACCTACTGCAAGCAGGATGGTCACATGATCATGGAGTGCATAAAGAGGAAGAAACAGAACCGTCGTGGTGGCCGTCCTCATAAGGACCAAGGAAGCTCCTCTGATTCTCGTGAGGGCTCCCTTGAGAAGGTCCATCAGGAGATGCTTACCTTGCTGCGTCGCCTTGCTGCTTCTGCACCCTCCTCAGGTTCTGCTGGTTCCGCTGGTCAGACGTCTGGTCCACCATCACACTCTCTTTCAGGTACAACTTTGCCTTGGATTCTTGATTCTGGGGCCTCCTTCCACATGACATCACACACACATCACCTTAGTGTTGTCAACTCTGTACCCTCACCACTTATGGTTCAGACTGCAGATGGCACTTCTCTTCATGTTGCAGCACGAGGGACTCTTTCAACTTCTTCTTTTCATGTCCCTGCTATTTCTCATGTTCCAAAACTGACTATGCAACTTATATCTGTTGGTCAACTCACTGATTTGGGGTGTCGTGTCATTCTGGATTCCGACTCTTGTTGTATTCAGGATCGTCGTACGGGGACTCTGGTTGGGATCGGTCCCTGGCGCCATGACTCTCAGCGCCTTTGGGAGCTCGACTGGCTGCGCCTTCCTTCCGCTGCGTCCTCCAGCCAATCGGACATCACCAACCCTTTTGCTTCAGCTGTCACCTCCAAAACATCCTTCGCTCAGTGGCATCATTGATTGGGTCATATTTGTGGCTCTCGCCTGTCTTCTTTGATTAGGAGTGGTGTTCTAGGGTCTGTCTCAGGTGATAGTTCACTAAATTGTACCGGTTGTAAGCTTGGCAAGCAGATACAACTGCCCTACCCCTCTAGTATTTCTGTTTCTCAACGACCTTTTGAACTTGTTCACTCTGATGTATGGGGTCCTGCCCCTTTGTTTCGAAAGGGGGTCACAAATATTATATAATATTTTGGATCTACTTTATGTCATCTCGCAGTCAAGTGCTTCAAATTTACAAGTCTTTTGCTACCATGGTTCGCACTCAGTATGATTCATCTATTCGAGTTTTTCGTGCTGATTCAGCTGGCGAGTACTATCTCGTGCGCTTCGCAGTTTCTTGCTGAGCAGGGCACCCTTCCTCAATATTCATGTCCTAGTGCCCATGCTCAAAATGGGGTGGCTGAACGCAAGCATCGCCACATCCTTGAGACTGCTCGAGCTCTTCTTTTATCTTCTGCTGTCCCCCCCCCCCCCCCCCCACACACACACACTTCTGGGTTGAGGCTGTCTCTACTGCCGTGTATCTCATTAATATCCAGCCTTCTATTGCTCTCCAAGGGGGGATACCAGTTGATCAGCTAGGTGATGGTCCAGCTGATTACAGTGGTCTGCGTCTTTTTGGTTGTGCCTGTTTTGTTCTTCTTCACCCTCATGAACGCACCGAACTGACTGCTCAGTCTGTTAAATGTGTTTTCCTCGGCTACAGTTTAGAGCACAAGGGTTACCGCTGTTGGGATCCTATTGCTCGACAAGTGAGGATCTCTAAAGATGTCACCTTTGATGAGTCTCGCTCTTTCTACCCTCATCATTCGTCCACTGCCACCACAGAGTCGTTAGTCGAGCCTCTCTCTTTCTTGACTCTACCTGATTCTCCACATTCACCTGCACCTGTTAGGTCCACTCCTCGCCCTTCACCTCCGTCTGCTCATGAGGTTCAGCTTACACAGGATGAGGTTTCTGTTCCAGGCTCTCCTACCATGGTTGATCCACTCACTCTCTCACCTTTTCCTTTTACCTACTCCCGTCGTGCTCAGCACCCCTCTCACTCTGATGCGCCACCTTCCACTTCCACTCCTTCCCTGTTGGGTCCGTTTCCTTCGCCACCATCTACTCCTCCTCGATATAATCTGCGTGATCGCAACACTCTCAAGCCTCCTGCCTTCTATGTTGCTGCTACCACTATTATTGAGCCGTCTACATATCGTGAGGCGGCTACTCATCCTGAATGGCAGCATGCCATGGTAGAGGAAATTGCTGCTCTTGAGCGGACACACACTTGGGACCTTGTACCCCTCCCTTCAGGTGTTAGACCCATCACTTGAAAGTGGGTCTACAAGGTTAAGACACGTTCAGATGGTTCTCTCGAGCGCTTCAAAGCTCGTCTTGTTGCGCGTGGCTTCCAGCAGGAATATGGCCGTGACTATGATGAGACTTTTGCTCCTGTTGCTCACATGACCATTGTTCGAGTTCTTTTGGCTGTTGCTGTTGTTCGACAGTGGTCCATTTCTCAATTGGATGTCAATAATGCCTTCTTGAATGGTGAGCTACGGGAAGTTGTCTATATGCAGCCGCCCCTGGATAGGCATTGTTTGTCGCCTTCAGCGTTCTCTTTATGGGCTGAAACAAGCTCCCCGCGCTTGGTTTGAGCATTTATCCTCTGTCATCACAGCAGATGGGTTCTCTGCTAGTGCTCATGATCCTGCTCTGTTTATTCACACATCTCCTCGTGGTCGCACCCTTCTGCTCCTCTATGTTGATGACATGATTATCACGGGGGATGACCACCAATTCATTGATTTTGTGAAGAAACGTCTCCATGAGCAATTCTTGATGACTGATTTGGGTTCTCTCCGCTACTTTCTTGGACTTGAAATAATTTCTTCCTCGAAGGGCATTTATCTCTCTCAAGAAAATTACATTCAAGACCTTCTCACTCGTGCCTGACTCACTGATCAGCGCACGGTTGACACTCCTATGGAGCTTGGTCTTCATCTTCGTCCTGGTGAGGGTGACCCCCTTGCAGATCCCACTCGCTACCGTCATCTTGTTGGGAGCCTTGTCTATCTAGGCATCACTCGCCCTGACATTTCTTATGATGTACACATTTTAAGTCAGTTTGTCTCCGCTCCCACTCAGCTTCACTACAGCCACCTTCTTCGTGTTCTTCGTTACCTTCGTGGGACTGTGACTCGGCGCCTATTCTTCCCTAGCTGCAGCTCTCTTCAGCTTCAGGCCTACTATGATGCAACCTAGGCCAGCGATCACACTGATCGTCGCTCTCTCTCTGCCTATTGTGTTTTTCTTGGCTCCTCTCTGATTGCCTGGAAGACTAAGAAGCAAACTGCTGTCTCTCGCTCCAGTCCTGAGGCTGAGCTGCGAGCTATGGCGTCGGTGACAGCTGAGATCACTTGGCTGCGATGGCTTCTTCGGGATTTTGGTGTTTTCGCCGCTGCACCGACCCCTTTGCTCTCTGACAGCACTGGGGCGCTCAGCATTGCCCGTGATCCGGTGAAGCATGAGCTCACCAAGCACATCGGTGTTGATGCCTCCTACATGCGTTCTCAGGTGCAAGAGAGGACTGTGGTCCTTCAGTATGTGCCCTCAGAGCTTCAGCTTGCGGATTTTCTGACGAAAGCTCAGACACGGTCACAACACAACTTTTTCCTGTCCAAACTCAGTGTCCACGATCCCCCTTGAGTTTGAGGGGGGGGGGGGGGTGTTAGAACAGGGATGTTAGCTGTGTGTAGTATAGGGGCTTCTTTGCTTATTTCCCTTATGTACATGTTCTGGCCTGTTGGCCCCGATGGAATATACAGACTCATTTCATAACATTTACAACGTCAGGACTTTTCTCTGACTAGTACACGGTGTTCATGCCAATCGTTGCCAACCAATTGGTTATTGGAAAAAGGGAGAAAATGACTTATACTCAAGCAGGTGTCTTTCGCTTGTATTTTAGGCTCCAAGATCGTGTGTTTACATCTGTTGGTTTTCATTTCCTACCTTATCAGAAGGTTCCTTGAATTAATTGTTTTGGGATATCTTCATTTGACTTGTGACGAGATGAGCTTGAGACTTTTTAGGCTCCAAGATCATGTGTTTACATCTGTTGGTTTTCATTTCCTACCTTATCAGAAGGTTCCTTGAACTAATTGTTTTGGGATATCTTCATTTGAGTTGTGACGAGATGAGCTTGAGACTTTTTAGGCAGCCTAAATATGGCAAAGAGCCTATTACGATAATTATGCCATGCAAGATCATAGACGACACCGAGGCACGATATTTGGTAACGCAGTTCAGCGAACTCGCCTACTCTGCGGGGCATGACTACGGGCGCTCCTCCCCAAGATACCGCAACGGCCGCCCTAGGCGCCGGCACAAGCCGCCGGCTCCCCCTGCGTGCCTATTGCTCAGTTACAACGTGTGACACCCCCCACATTATATAGGAGGCTCAGGATACAAGAGTTCGACGCCAACACTACACGTACCCTATCCACACCTATTACAACTCAAGTCCCAACGTAACCCAACTCGTACATAATATTTGACACAAATACAACTGAGCCTATCATCCATTAAGATTGCGGTCTAGAGATATTTTGGACTTTGCAGATGAGCGAAGGAGAACGCTAGGTATCTTATACATCCGCCACTAAGAGAAGTGACGAAAAATCCATGTAAACCTTTGTTAGGAAAGAGAAAGAAAATCAAAGAGACGAGAGGAGATGAAGTTGAAGAAGAAGCTTAACATCAAGCAATGTGTGTTTCTTATAAGGTTGTGAAGTTCATATCCACCGTCTTGTCTTCTTCAAACCACGATCCCACCATCTTTGGTGAGATTTGTTTCAATTACTAGACGATAGGCCCGCTTCGCCCGGCCGTCGGAAGTGCGTATTGCCACAGTGGTCGGCGTGGCAGAACGTGCGTCTCTGGCTGCTCACTTTCACGTGTAATTGGTTCAATTTATCATTTTTTGGAACGTGCGTCTCTGGCTGCTCACTTTCACGTGTAATTGGTTCAATTTATCATTTTTTTGTTCTACTGCTACGCTATCAGTAAAGCCAAAGTAGTATCGGCGTAGGTACATGGAGAGGTGATGTCTTTGGACTGCAGCGCTACGTTAAGCCTTCTAAAATATGATTGTTTCTATGATTAGATTATTATGTTGGTTGGTCATTGGTCTGCATAATTAGTTCGCTTTCGCATGACTTTTGTAAAATGAAGGTTCTTCAACATCGGAGCAATATCACAACACCTAGAAATGCGCTTAGATTACATCATGAAAATTCAGAAGATGGATTAAGCAGTTTGATGAATTTTTCACATACCCCAATACACAATCTAGCAAGAAGCTTCACATGACCCAATTTACACATATATTGTGTACATGGCTAAGTACTGTGTTACAAATATTTAAAATTATGTGAAAAGAACAGTCAAACGCTGATAAACTAACACAACCTTTGCAAACAGCAAGATCTTTCACCATCAGCTGGAGGGGAGGTTTCTGCGAAGACAATAGAAATAAACAACAGATAAACATGCCCATAATTAAGCCCGAGAACGAAAATTATAGGACCGAGCACTTCCGTAGAAGCAACAAACCGAAAACAGACTTAAGCATATTGATATAGATAAATAAGAAGAAGAAAGTCTGGAACCAAAACATGCAACCGTAGGTACATAAAAACTTGTTGTTAATTGATCAACCAGTTTGGTAATACAATTCTCCAGACCAGAGAATGTCACAATTTTGTTCAGGGTTTTCAGAACAAAAGGTGGCAATTAACCAAAGAAATGCTTCGAATCAACATTCCCAGTTTGAAAAAATCAACAAATCTTTGTTACAATGTAAATTTAAGCCAGCCTCAAAGAAGATAGAATTAGGAAGATATGTGACTAAATAAGAGTTTCCAAAATGGTACTGTCAATGCTAGTACTAAAGACCATGGCAGGTGAGCAATTCACATTTTGAGTAGGCGCCTTTTTTACTTCATATTGAGGAAAGAATCATGTCCCCTGGACAGAGTACGTGAACTTATATTGTACTAAAGAAGCTAGGAAATCAGTGTAAGATCGTAAGGTAACCAATCTGACTAACTAACCGCGAAAGGGGTAAAGAGAATTGCACAAGGAAGAATAATATGGATGCTCATTTTCTCATACACTTACATGCTCAGACTTCATACAGAAATTCATAACCGTAATGTTGAACTGTCGTTGGCCAATCTTCTCCACGTCCTGCTATACACAGCTGCACCTGCAGAAGGAGCAAAATAACACATGATATTGAACTTGAACCCAAATATAGCAAGCAAGCCGCTATTGAAAGACAACCAGCTGAGAAAAGTCCACTTCACCCACCTGTTACTCGGACCAAGTGAACGCCCAGGATACCGAACTCCAACTCCGAACTCCGAACTCAGAGACAGCCGATTGGCTGATGCCCTCAGTTGCCGTCCTGCTAGCCCGGCTTAAAGATTAGAGTAATGTATTTTCTGTAGCAGGTAGATCATATCTGATCCAAGCCATTGCTTCTTTTCAGCTTGTCCAATCCTTCAGCATACATGTTCATCCCAAGCTGTTCGATCATATCGAGTGCCACCGCCATGCAAGATAGATGTATCGCCTACAAAAATACAAAGCTATGAGTATCATTAGCTAAAAACGCAAATTCTCAGGTAAGCAACTCATATAATTGGTTAGTTATAGCCTCAGCAAAGTTAGTTATAGCCTCGCCAAGCTAGGATATATGTTTGGTACCGTAAAAAATTCCATGCTTTTGAGGGCTAGCTAGCCTCACGGGGCTAGGAAAACCTTGCCCGGCGAGGAGAGCCGATTTGGCTCGCTTCCGACAGCGAACTATTTCGTTTGAAAAAACGACCCACGTCCGTCCCATCCGTCTGAACGATTAGTTACTTCTTGCCTCCAAAAGCAATCATAGTAGTCCATCCAAATGACTAGCCGCTGGCCCTTGCTAGCAAAGGCAAACAGGCTAACCAAACGTACAGCCAAGCCAAAGCTGGCGATGCCGAGCTGAGCTAGCTGGCTAGCAAAGCTATAGCTCGTCTAGGCCATGGAACCAAACGTTCCCTAGCTCTTCTATCCCAAATCTTGTTGCCATCTAATAATATAGTGAAATCTTGACGTATGGTGTCGGCGCCCTAAATCGTCACACGGTATGGGGTGTCCTAGTTTGGGTTGTAATTCCCTTCGTGTGACACCTAGATATGGTGTCGGAGCCCGGAAATCCATTTTGGGTAATGGGTGCAGATGCACCCACTGCCCACAAAACAAATTTTCAAATGTCAAAAAATTCAAAATAATTTTTTTGCATATACTTTAAGACATTTTGTGCTAGCACAAAAAATTTCGTGGTGAAAAGACATTTTTTGTGAGCTGTGCAAAAAAGACAAATTCGTACAATACAAAATGACTTTGTACGCGACATGTTTTTGTCTTTTTTGCACAGATCACAAAAAATATCTTTTCACCGCGAAACTTTTTGTGCTAACACAAAATTTCTTGATGTATATCCGAATTTTTTTAGAAATTTTTGACATTTCGAAAAGTTTTTAAAATTTTTTTCACAACGGGTGCAGATGCATCCGTGACCCGAAACGCCGCCTCCGTCGGAGCGCTCATTTGCTTCTTTGTTACCCAACCGGGTGAGGATCTTGACTCTCTTGGGTGGAAGGTAGCCGCTAGGAGAGAAGGCGAGACTACGCAGGATCTCACGACTAGAAAGGTGTGACTACCTCTTCCGCCCGTCGAGTTTTTGATCTGACCGAGAGGGTAGGTGGGCTAGTAGGGGGTTGCTCGAGGTGAGATCAAGGAAAGTGGATAATGTCGTACGAAGGGGGAGGGGGACAAACCGTGGGTGGAGCAACGCCGTAGAGTCCTAGACGACAAACGACACACCCACCGCAAAGCATGGACAGGGGCATCTGGTGGAGTCTAGGCGGCGAGGTTGGTGGTTCGTCTGGCTTCCAGCGGTGGGGCTCCGACGAGAGGATGGTGTGGGATGAGGCCACGTGTGCTTGCCTTCTCATGAGTGAAAGAACATCTCTTAGTTTTGGTGATTTAATGACAACGTACTTTGTGGGCTAATCATGTTTGTTAAAGTGACTTGACAGGTTTCTTAGCTGATTAGGCACAGAAGGTGAAAAGATCGAAGACAAGATCGAAGATGGAGAAGAAAATCGCTTTGGAGTGGTTTTCTGCCTGTGGAGGACCGGAAGTTCCGGCCCTTTGGACGGAAATTCCGGTGGTCGGAAATTCCGGCCTTCGGCCGGAAGTTCCGGCCAAGCGGGAAATCGGCTAAGTACTTTTTGGGATTCCTCTCTGGAGGGATCACGGAACTTCTCCCCGGAAGTTCCCCCCGGAAATTTCCGGTGGTCCGGAAGTTCCGGCCTCCTGGCCGGAAATTCCGGCCCTGGAAATTTTCCGGTGGATTTTTGGCTAAGTCTTTTTGGGTTTTCCTCTCGGGAGGGGTCCCGGAGGTTTTGGGCGGAAGTTCTCCCCGGAGATTTCCGGCCCACCGGAAATTCCGGTGCTCTTACCGGAAGTTCCGGCCCCTCGCTTTTCCAACGGCCAGATTTCATGGAGGGCCCCTCCACCTACCTTGGTTCACTTAGCTCTTGCAACTCTCTCTCCTCCATTACAAGCAAAAAGCTCAAATCGAAGAGATCTCCCAATCCCTCCACCCAAACTCGTTGATCTTTAGAGGATTGAAGGAGAAGGCCAAGATCTACATCTTCACCAACCGGTTTTTCATTTCCCCCTCATTTGCTTGAGGGATTCATGCCTAGGGTTTCCATTTGGGAAAACCTAGGTGTTTGGTTGTGCTCACTTCAATTGTTGTTGTTTCAGTTGTTGTATTGTTTTGGGAGCCCCCGATTAAGTTGTGGGTGTGTGCCCCAACAACATTGTAAGGGCTCCGGATTCCGCCTTGAAGGTTTTCGATAGTGGAAGGTGAACCTAACCCTTGGGTGAGGCTCATCGGAGAATAGGGTGAGGCCTTTGTGGCATCTTAAGTAGGCCTCTTGTGGTGAGCTCACACCCCTCCAACGAGACGTACTCCCTTAACAAAGAGGAACTCTAGAATACATCCTTGTCTCCGCGTGCTTCTACTTTCGGTTATCTCTATCCCTTAGTTGTCTTTACTTATATCGTGTTCTTGCCTAGTCTTAGTTGCTTGCTTGTCATATAGGTAAATTCACCATAGTTGCATATCTAGAGAATTTACTTTTGTGTCAAGCCTAAAATCGAAAAAGAATTAAAATTTGGTGTCGCACCTATTCACCCCCCCTCTAGGTGCCCATACGATCCTTTCAATTGGTATCAGAGCCTTGGCTCTTTAGTTAGTCTTCACCGCCTAAGAGAGTATGGGTGATGGTGATGGTGTTTCGGGTGGTGGTACTTCTTCGATGTCCATGGATGATCTTGAGAATTTGGAAACAACCTTGACATCATCCATGAACACTCAAATGGAGGAGTTGCGTGCTATGATGAGGCAACTCTTGAATGCCAATATGCCACCCGCCGCACCATCCCTAGAGGCTAATGCTTCCGCCGCGCATAGTGGGGAGGGCGAACAACTCACTAATGAATCCCCTCCTAAAATTGATAATGGGAAGGAGGAGTACCATGGTGTTCCATTTAAGTACTCCGTCGATCCACCTATCCCGCATCCTCATATAAACAATAGGGGTGAACCACCTAAGTTTAATCCATCTTGTTTTTCTAACTGGCAATTTCTTATGAGATCTCATATCAAGAGCGCTTCGAGCTAGCTATGGAGAATCATCGAAGTTGGCTTCAAGGCCGTCGACCCAAACAACATGACAAGAAGAGAAGCTGTGGATGCTCAACTCAATGACTTGGCTCTCAAAATAATTCAAACCGCCGTGGGAGAAAAGCACATGACTCACATCGAGCTTGCCACCACCGCCAAAGAAGCTTGGGATACTCTCACCCAAGAGTTTGTCGGCAATGAGAGCATGAAGAGGAATAGGTTTGAAGCTTTGAGCAACCAAGCCGAGAGATTTTTCATGATAGATGGTGAAGACCATGAAGACATGTATCGAAGGCTCAAGACCCTTGCCACTCAATTTAGAGCCCTTGGAGCAACCTATGTTGATGATGCTTGGATCAAGAGGAAGTATGTGAGTGCCCTTTGGCCTTTTGGATCCACCGACTTGAAGAGCCTCCAAGGAAGACACAACTATCACCTCATGTCATCTAATGAAGTCATGCAAGAGATGGCGGCATTCAAAGTGGCCGCCAAGAACGCCGAAGACGCTCGAGCCCGTGCCATTGGAATGCATAGAGGAACTTCACTCGCTTTGAAGGCCAAGGTTGTGGTGCAAGAATATGATGATGAGACTCAAGAAGACATGTCACATTGGGATCCCAAAGAGCTTGAAGATACTCTCAAGAACTATTCGGCTCTCACATCTAAAGTCTTTTGGAAGAGTCCATCCAAGGCAAGGGATTTTGTCAACAAGGCAAGTGGAAGGAAGGAGGGTGGCCAAAGGGTTCGTTCTTGCTACAATTGTCAAGATAAATATCACTTTGTGGCCGAATGTCCGTTTGAGAATCGGGAACATCATGGAGGGAAGCTTGTTCGAAAGGACAAGTCAAAGGACACCCATAAGAATCCTTTCTCCAAGAAGAATGCCATCAACAAGAAGCCTCCGAGAATTGTATTGCTTGCGCAAGAAGAGTACTCATCCGGGGAAGAAGAAGAAGCCACAAGTGAATTTGCCGCCATAGCCATAGCATCTTCATCATATCCTTCCCTCTTTGAATCTCGCAATAAGAATGTCTCCAACTCCTCCGCAAGATGTCTCATGGCCAAGACCGACGAGGTATCATCTCCCTCATCTCCTAAGTCTATGAGTAATATGGATGATGCTACTAGTCTTAAAATTAAAGAGGAAATTGTTGCGTTCGATCATTTTATAACTAACATGCAAGGTGAAACCAAGAAGCATGTTGAGGCTCTTATGAGCCAATATGGTGAAGCTCAAGAGATGCTTGAGATCAAGGGTAAGATTGAAAGAGAGGATGCTATGGAAATTGCATCCTTCAAAGACACTCTAGGAGAAGAGCATGACCTTAGGGTTTCTCTTAAGGAACAACTAGAATCCATAGAAGAGTCACATGATTTAATTGTTGCTAAACTCATTAAAGAACGTGACCATGCAATTGCTAAATACAAAGCTTGTAAGAAAGAAAAGGTCGAGCTTGGTGTTGGTCATTCTAGACTAACCGAGGAGTTAGAGAAACTTTCCAAGGCTCACAAGGCATTGGAGAGTGAACACTCTACCCTCACTAAGTCGTATGAACAACTTCAAGCTCAACCGCCTAAAAATAATGTGCCTAGTTCCTCTACTCCCATTACTTGTGATCATGCAAATATCATTGAGGAAAATTCTAGGTTGAAGATCAATCTTGCTAAGGCCATCTCCCTAGGTAAGAAACCTTTTGTTACTTCACAAAAGGGGAGAGTTGGTGTCGGGTTTGTTGAGGAGGAAAAGAAGAAAGAAAGTTTCATGAAGGATGATAGAGCTCCTCAAGCTAAGAAGATTCCTCAAGCTAAGAAGGTCAACATTGCTAGTGGTGGTGCCACAAGGGGCAAAACCACTAGTGATGACTTTGCGGGAAAAACTAACCCCCACTACATTTTATATGTTGATTATTATGGGGATATCTATGCTAAGTTTGTTGGTCCTAGAAATGTGCCTATTGCTCGTTCTATTTGGGTTCCTAAGACCCTTGTTGCTAACAAAAGAGGACCCATTGAGAAATGGGGACCTAAATCAAAGCAATGATTTCTTGTAGGACTATACTTCTGGTGGGTCAAAATGGGTGCTTGATAGTGGATGCACAAAACATATAACCGGAAGCAAGGAATTAATGACGGAATTGAGACCAAATCTAAATGAAGCAACCGTCACTTATGGAGATCGATCAAAATCTGAGGTATTGGGTTTTGGTAAGGTGGTAATCGCTAGGGATATCACCCTAGTGAATGTCATGCTTGTCAAAGACCTTGGTTTTAATTTACTTTCCGTTCATGCACTTAATAAGATGTGTTTCGCCGTCTTCTTTGATATTGATGTTGTGGTACTCTTGTGGAGCAAGACTCTAAAGGTCGCTTTCGTCGGGTACGTCGAGGATGATTTGTTTGTGGTTGACTTTTCAGGGAAAACCACTTCAAATTCGATGTGCCTATTCGGAAAGGCCGACAAGGGTTGGTTGTGGCATCGTCGCCTAGCCCATGTCAACATGAGAAGTTTGCAAAGTCTCCACAAGGGTGGCCATATTCTCAGACTAAAAGAAGATATCTCTTTTGCCAAAGATCGTGTTTGTAGGTCTTGTGTTGAAGGCAAGATGCATGATTCTCCCCATCCTTCCAAGACTATTATTTCATCCAAGAGGATCTTGGAGCTCCTCCATGTGGATCTTTTTGGTGTCGTTCCCGAAGCAAGTCTAGGTGGGAAGAAATATTGCTTGGTGATTGTTGATGACTATTCAAGATTCACTTGGGTTTATTTCTTCAAGTCGAAGAGTGAGACCCAACAAACCTTCATCGACTTCTCCATGGAAATGCAACGTCAACACAATGTCCCCATATTGGCAATTAGAAGTGACAATGGCTCCGAGTTCAAGAACTACACCCTCAATGAGTTTCTTAGTGAAGAGGGTATTCGTCATCAATATTCCGCAACTTATACCCCTCAACAAAATGGTGTAGCTGAGAGGAAGAACCAGACTCTTATGGATATAGCAAGGTCCATGTTAGTGGAGTTTAAGACTCCGTTGAGTTTTTGGGCGGAGGCTATATCCACGGCATGTCACTCATCCAACCGGCTCTACTTCCGCAAAGGGTTGAACAAGACCCCTTATGAGATCCTCACCGACAATAAGCCTAACATCTCCTACTTCCATGTTTTCGGTTGTAAGTGCTTCTATTTGATCAAAGGTTGTCGTTTAACTAAATTCGAATCTAAATCACTAGAGGGTATTTTTGTTGGTTACGGTGCCAAATCCCACACTTATAGAGTCTATGATATAGCCTCACGGTGTATCATAGAATCTTGTAGTGTGGTGTTCGAGGAAAATGACGGCTCCCAAGTGGCGCAATTTCATGTTTCCGATGTAGATGATGTAATTCCTCAAGAAGCCATAAGAAGAATGGGTGTGGGATTTTTCCGCCCCGTTGAGGAACCCCTTGTGGCGGATCGAGAAGGACAATGCTCTACTCAAGTGGAGCCTTCATCTACACAAGAAAATCTAGCTAATGAAGAGCCTATTGCACCAACCCAAGAACAAGTTGAAGACCCTCAACCCCTTGATCAAGTTGCTATGCAAGAGCCCAACTCACCTATTCGTGATGCTAGCCATGATCAAGACCTTGCTCAATCATCTTCTTCTTCAAATGTTGAAGCCGTGCCTAGTGATGATCAAGGTCAACCTTCCGGTCAAGACAGGGACTCAAATGATCAAGATGATCAAGTGATACCTCCAAGATGCAATGAGGATATCGAAGCTCGTCGCCGAGCTAGAATTGCAAGAACCATGGAACATCGTGAACATTTTCTTGAGAAGGTGATTGGTGATGTGAGAGGCAAAGTGTCCACCCAGAGGCAATTGGAAAACTTTAGTGATCATCAAGCTCATATTGCCATGGTGGAACCGAAGAAAGTGTCCGAAGCTCTTGAAGATCCGGATTGGTTGCAAGCCATGCATGAATAGCTCAACAATTTCGAGCGCAATAAAGTTTGGAAGTTAGTTAAAGGAGTGCCGCAATGTTATTGGCACAAAATGGATTTTCAAGAATAAGCAAGATGAACATGGCATGGTTGTGATGAACAAGGCTAGATTGGTGGCTCAAGGGTACTCTCAAGTTGAAGGAATTGATTTTGGAGAGACCTATGCTCCCGTGGCTCGCCTTAACCGTATCCTTCTTGCTTATGCATCCCGTTATAACTTTAAATTGCAACAAATGGATGTTAAAAGTGCCTTTCTCAATGGTCCTCTAAAGTAGTTGGTATTCGTTAAGCAACCCTCGGGGTTCGAGGACCCCAACTTCCCTAACCATGTCTACAAGCTTGATAAGGAGCTCTATGGACTTAAGCAAGCACCACGTGCGTGGTATGAGCACCTTAGAGAGTTGTTGTTAGACCGTGGATTTGAAGTTGGGCAAATTGATCCCACTCGTTTTACTAAGAGGGTTAAAGGAGAGATTTTCGTATGCCAACTATATGTTGATGATATTATATTTGGCTCGTCTAACAAAGATTTTAATGATGAATTTTCAAATCTCATGACCGATAGGTTTGAGATGTCCATGATGGGTGAATTGAAGTTCTTCCTTGGATTTGAGATCAAGCAATTGAGAGGAGAGACTTCATTAGCCAAGCAAAGTATATTCAAGACATGCTCAAGAGGTTTAACATGGCGGATGCTAAGGAGAAGAAGACTCCTATGGATACCAAATGCCATCTACAACTTAACCCAAAGGGTATAGATGTGGATCAAAAACTCTACCGCTCCATGATAGGTTTGTTGCTTTACCTTTGTGCATCTAGACCCGATATTGTGTTGAGTGTAGGTGTGTGTGCAAGGTATCAAGCGGCCCCTAAAGAAAGCCACATGTTGGCGGTCAAGAGAATCCTACGATATTTGGTTCATACCCCAAGATTTGGTTTGTGGTACCCAAGGGATTCATGTAACGCCCCAAGATTGGTACTATGCAGATTTTAGTGTTCCAGCCAAATCCGCATAATAACGATCCTAAAGGACGCCCACCAGGCATAACGTGCACATCGCAACACACACGTTATGCGGGTGGAATTGTGATAACATTACAACAGTTCTCGATGGAACCCACAAAAGAACATATATACAACAACGACTCACCGAGTCAAGAACAAAGATATAATACAAAGATCCAAAATAACAACGGAAGCGGATAGCGTCCGGCTATGGACAAGAAACAAATTTGGACTAAGAGTCCTGAAGATAAACAAAGGCACCATATCCCTGCCCAGGCCAAGCCGGAGGGATTCCCAAGCTAACGTCGTCAGACTTCAAACCTGTTGGCTGCATTGGAATAGCAGCCCCGAAGGGGTCAGTACTAGTAGAAGTACTGGCAAGTAATACTCACAAGATATCAAAGCTGGAATTCCGGGGAAAAGGGGTAGCGATGAAGTGGCGGCAAGCAGCACTAACAACTTATAGAGACACGCTACAACATTCGTCTATCAGAGACAAGGTAAGAGAGCGCATAAGGAACCAACTATACTACTCACCAAACAAACCCGCCCTAAAACGACTCCCTCGTATCCTCGACCCACGAGGAAGAAGTCCGGGCACTCACACGGTGGACAAGTTTTATCAGTTATTATTCAAGTAATCTATCTTACTAGTCAAGTTATAATCATTAGGTGCAAGTTGTCTATGATCTTTTTAGCCAGTGCATTTCACCAAGTCGTCCATAACCGCGGACACGGCTTTTCGAAAAGATTTCACCCTGTAGGGATGCACCAATGAACACACACGCATCGAAACACTCGCTTAGAGGTGTATCGGTGGAGCATTCGACGCAATACTTCCCTTCTCTACAAACAAGTCCAGGGAGCCACTTAGCTAGGACTGATCCACCTTGAGAGTCCGGCCGAAGCTTCGAGGTGGGCCTAACCGTTGCGTGGACGGCTTCGAGAGGGAACACTCATATGATTGCCCCTCCTTCCACGTGCGGTAAACGCTCATGCCGCAACAACTATCGAAACACCCGAACTACTTGTGGCATCCTGGACAAGTTTGAGGATCCGGTAATAGATTGCGGGGAGGCCCATAGAACTCCCACATGTGGTTAGTGCGCTCAGTCTTGGATCAGCGGAAAAGAACTCGGGTCCTAGGAGACACTAGCAGAACAAAACGCCACGATTGGCCTTCCGCCGGTGCCTTATCTTTATTAAGTTACTAGAAATATTCCCCGCGCGTTGCAGCGGGGACCCTTCAAAAACAATATTACGTAAATAAAAGGCTATATAAATAGTATGATATATATTAAATTGTCTAAAGGAATATGCTAATTCAATTTGTTATAGTCGACATACTAAATTTATTCGACATGAAATATATGTGCATTAAAAAATATTAACATGGACAAATAAATGATTAAAAATGTAAGATGATGTGGAGTTTGCATGTATATATTAATTAATATTAGTGGGGATGACATGGACAATTGATTGGCTAATGGCATGGATGATGTGGATAGCTTGCATGTTGAGATAGAAAAATCATAAATGAACTTAGTGGGGTTTTGCTTTATAAGAGGTATAGATTCCCATCGCAACAGAAATTAAAGATTACCATTTTAGTTGAGCCTAGCTATTATATTATTAGCAAGACTAGATAAGAGATAACAGGACTCCAGCAAAGCACCTAAGCATGCACTAGGACTCGCAAGGCTAACAAGGTAAACAAGCAACAGGGTAATAGGATGTGGGGGTGGTGGCATATCATGGCTGCAAGGGAAACATGCATATAGGATCGAGACACAAGCATCGCGACATAAGGCTAGCAAGGAACCAAAAGATAGGAGGTGTAAGAGATAGAAAACAAGCAAAGATAGCAAGGGAGTATCACTTGACTGCAATCCGGTAGAGGTAGCAGAACCTGTCGTTGCTCACATTACCTCAACGGCCTATCCCGAAGAAGCAACGAACAGTGGGCAACGAAAAAGATGCATTTTACTCTACGGCAAAAGAAGCGGCATGTTGATGACATGATGCATGACAAATTAAAGGTTGTCCAATTTTATTCCCTAACACATGGCAAAACATTTTAAATGAGATCGGTGGACAATATAGATGCACCGGACAAACCCCATAATTAAATTGATTTAATTCGACTAGATGGATAATGGTTCGATGTTAATTAATGATGCATGATTTTATAAGATACGCATATATGGTATAGGGTTTAGGGTTGGGGTCACACATCGGATTCAGGGGATCTTCGGATTCGGAACCGCCGTCTTCGGGTTGTAGTCGAAGTAGTCGTCGTAGTCGAAGTAGTCGTTTGTCCGGAGTCGCAGTAGTCGAGGTAGTCGTTCATCCGGAGTCGGAGTAGTCGAGGTAGTCGACGTCGGGGAGGTAGTCGAAGTAGTCGCCGTCGTGGAAGTAGTCCTTGTCGTATCCACACGGTCGGCGACCTTGTCGTTGCACGGCACCGGGCTTCACGACGGGAACGGAGGACGGCTTCACGACGGGAAGCATGCATCGGGAAACATCGGGGAACATCCATCGGGGAACCACACCGGGAACAGGAGAAGGAACACGAAGACATCGGGAGCACGACGGGAACGGGGACAGGAGACCACCGGGAGCAGCGGGAACACACACGGGCACAACACACGTCGGCAACGGTACGTACCACGACGGCGGGAAAAGGGGCAGCAAGCTCTTGCGGGCAAAACCCCGAACACGTTGGGGGCGTTGAGCGGGAGGCCGACCAGAGCTACGGGAAGAGGACGGCGACAGGGAGAGGTGGAGCTCAGGTCAAGGCCGCAGTGGCAGAGGAGCAAGGGAGGCTCGAGCTGGCGAGGTGGTGGAGGTGGGCTGGAGCATCTCGGGCTCCAGGAGGAGGAGGCTTGGAGGAGACGGAGGGAGGAGCTCGGGCGGAGGGAAGGTCGGAAGCGCAGGGGAAAGGGCGCGAGCCGGCGGGGGAAGCTGGAGGAGAGAGGTGCGGGTGCGGGTGCTGCGAGGTGGGAGAGCGGCGGGAAGGGTGGAGGCGAAGGGAAGAGGTGCGGCGTCGAGCTGAGGAGGGAGGAGCAAGGGAAGCCGGCAGGCAAGCTCGGGTGCGGGAGAGGAAAGGAGGAGCTCGCGGAGGTGGTCGACGGAGGGGCTTCTGGCGAGCTCGGGAGGAGGAGGGAGAGAGGGGATCGACGGGGAAGAAGGAGCGGGATCAGGTGCGGGTCGTGCGGCCACAGGGAGGAACAGAGAAGAAGGGGAAAGCAAAAAAGAAAAGAAAAGGATAAGGGGAGAGGGAGGAGAAAAAAAAAGATAGGGACCCAAAAGAAAAGAAAAAGGGGCTTTTGAGAGGTGGAAGGGCATTTTCGCGAAACGACGAAAACGGAGGAGGGTGGCTGCAAGAGGCAGGGGGTGGGAACAGAAAACTGCCAGGATATTTCTAGGGTTTGGAGGCTAGGTGGGCTTGGGCCGGTTTGGGCTGCTCTCTCGCAATTCTCAAAACATTTTATTTTGCAAATTAAATTTGGCAATTAATTTTTCAAAAACAGAGACGACTGTCTCGGCAAAATATTTTTCCGACAATTTTAGAAAAAAAATAGGGTTTAATAAAAATAGTTTTTGCGGACAAAAACATGCGATGCCATGATGCTGATGTCATGATGATGCAAAAATAAAATAACAGGCAATTCTAATTTGGGGAAAAACCCCGGGCATTACAACCGACACCACTAACAAGGGATCTCGCCCCGAGATCCATGCTACCGTCAGGGGGGAAAGAAGAGCTAGGTTAACTATCTAATATTCTCGCGTCATGTTGTTCTTCTCGACACCACTAACAAGAAGATCTTCCTCACGTCGATGACGATGTCGTCCGTCGAGATCCTTCTGAAGATCGAACCTATTAGGATAAAAGGTAAGAGATCGTCCACCCACGAAGATTCTATGACTCGGAAGAAAGATAAGGAAGAAGATTTAAATCATATAAGTTAAGAGGGAAAAAAAGTAGAGGTAAGGAGTAAACAAGAATTCCTATTGAGATTTTTTTTCAAATAACTTTTAGCAAAAATATTTTGGACACTCTACAAACAACGACCATTAGTTAGGGTATCCTACAGACAGACTGGACCCGTGGGGTATCGAAGAACCAGAGCTCTGATACCACTTTGTAACGCCCCAAGATCGGTACTATGCAGATTTTAGCGTTCCAGCCAAATCCGCATAATAACGATTCTAAAGCACGCCCACCAGGCATAACGTGCACGTCGCAACACACATGTTATGCGGGTGGAATTGTAATAACATTACAACAGTTCTCGATGGAACCCACAAAAGAACATATATACAACAACGACTCACCGAGTCAAGAACAAAGATACAATACAAAGACCCAAAATAACAATGGAAGCGGGTAGCGTCCGGCTACGGACAAGAAACAAATTTGGACTAAGAGTCCTGAAGATAAACGAAGGCACCATATCCCTGCCCAGGCCAAGCCGGAGGGATTCCCAAGCTAACATCGTCAGACTTCAAACCTGTTGGCTGCATTGGAATAGCAGCCCCGAAGGGGTCAGTACTAGTAGAAGTACTGGCAAGTAATAATCACAAGATATCAAAGCTGGAATTCCGGAGAAAAGGGGTAGCGATGAAGTGGCGGCAAGCAGCACTAACAACTTATAGAGACACGCTGCAACATTCGTCTATCATAGTCAAGGTAAGAGAGCGCATAAGGAACCAACTATACTACTCACCAAACAAACCCGCCCTAAAACGACTCCCTCGTATCCTCGACCCACGAGGAAGAAGTCCGGGCACTCACACGGTGGACAAGTTTTATCAGTTATTATTCAAGTAATCTATCTTACTAGTCAAGTTATAATCATTAGGTGCAAGTTGTCTATGATCTGTTTAGCCAGTGCATTTCACCAAGTCGTCCATAACCGCGGACACGGCTTTTCGAAAAGATTTCACCCTGCAGGGATGCACCAATGAACCCACACACATCGAAACACTCGCTTAGAGGTGTACCGGTGGAGCGTTCGACGCAATACTTCCCTTCTCTACAAACAAGTCCAGGGAGCCACCTAGCTAGGACTGATCCACCTTGAGAGTCCGGCCGAATCTTCGAGGTGGGCCTAACCATTGCGTGGACGGCTTCAGGAGGGAACACTCATACGATTGCCCCTCCTTCCACATGCGGTAAACGCTCATGCCGCAACAACTATCGAAACACCCGAACTACTTGTGGCATCCTGGACAAGTTTGAGGATCCGGTAATAGATTGCGGGGAGGCCCATAGAACTCCCACATGTGGTTAGTGCGCTCAGTCTTGGATCAGCGGAAAAGAACTCGGGTTCTAGGCGACACTAGTAGAACAAAACGCCACGATTGGCCTTCCGCCGGTGCCTTATCTTTATTAAGTTATTCCCATCGCAACAGAAATTAAAGATTACCATTTTAGTTGAGCCTAGCTATTATATTATTAGCAAGACTAGATAAGAGATAACATGACTCCAGCAAAGCACCTAAGCATGCACTAGGACTCGCAAGGCTAACAAGGTAAACAAGCAACAGGGTAATAGGATGTGGGGGTGGTGGCATATCATGGCTGCAAGGGAAACATGCATATAGGATCGAGACACAAGCATCGCGACATAAGGCTAGCAAGGAACTAAAAGATAGGAGGTGTAAGAGACAGAAAACAAGCAAAGATAGCAAGGGAGTATCACTTGCCTACAATCCGGTAGAGGTAGCAGAACCTGTCGTTGCTCACATCAACTCAACGGCCTATCCCGAAGAAGCAACGAACACTGGGCAACGGAAAAGATGCATTTACTCTACGGCAAAAGAAGCGACATGTTGATGACATGATGCATGACAAATTAAAGGTTGTCCAATTTTATTCCCTAACACATGGCAAAACATTTTAAATGGGATCGGTGGACAATATAGATGCACCGGACAAACCCCATAATTAAATTGATTTAATTCGACTAGATGGATAATGGTTCGATGTTAATTAATGATGCATGATTTTATAAGATACGCATATATGGTATAGGGTTTAGGGTTGGGGTCACACATCGGATTCTGGGGATCTTCGGATTCGGAACCGCCGTCTTCGGGTTGTAGTCGAAGTAGTCGTCATAGTCGAAGTAGTCGAAGTAGTCCTGGAAGGAATCTCTTCCCAACCTTCCTGGTAGTCGTTCGTCCGGAGTCGAAGTAGTCGAGGTAGTCGTTCATCCGGAGTCGGAGTAGTCGAGGTAGTCGACGTCGGGGAGGTAGTCGAAGTAGTCGCCGTCGTGGAAGTAGTCCTTGTCGTATCCACACGGTCGTCGACCTTGTCGTTGCACGGCACCGGGCTTCACGGCGCTTCACGACGGGAACGGAGGACGGCTTCACGACGGGAAGCATGCATCGGGAAACATTGGGGAACGTCCATCGGAGAACCACACCGGGAACGGGAGAAGGAACACGGAGACATCGGGAACACGACGGGAACGGGGACAGGAGACCACCGGGAGCAGCGGGAACACACACGGGCACAACACACGTCGGCAACGGTACGTACCACGACAACGGGAAAAGGGGCGGCAAGCTCTTGCGGGCAAAACCCCGAACACATTGGGGGCGTTGAGCGGGAGGCCGACCAGAGCTACGAGAAGAGGACGGCAACAGGGAGAGGTGGAGCTCGGGGCAAGGCCGCAGTGGCAGAGGAGCAAGGGAGGCTCGAGCTGGCGAGGTGGCGGAGGCGGGCTGGAGCATCTCGGGCTCCAGGAGGAGGAGGCTTGGAGGAGACGGAGGGAGGAGCTCGGGCCGGAGGGAAGGTCGGAGGCACAGGGGAAAGGGCGCGAGCCGGCGGGGGAAGCTGGAGGAGAGAGGTGCGGGTGCGGGTGCTGCGAGGTGGGAGAGCGGCGGGAAGGGTGGAGGCGAGGGGAAGAGGTGCATCGTCGAGCTGAGGAGGGAGGAGCAAGGGAAGCCGGCGGGCAAGCTCGGGTGTGGGAGAGGAAAGGAGGAGCTCGGGGAGGTGGTCGACGGAGGGGCTGTCGGCGAGCTCGGGAGGAGGAGGGAGAGAGGGGATCGACGGGGAAGAAGGAGCGGGATCGGGTGCGGGTCGTATGGCCACAGGGAGGAATAGAGAAGAAGGGGAAAGGAAAAAAGAAAAGAAAAGGATAAGGGGAGAGGGAGGAGAAAAAAAGATAGGGCCCCAAAAGAAAAGAAAAGGGGGCTTTTGAGAGGTGGAAGGGCATTTTCGCGAAACGACGAAAATGGAGGAGGGTGGCTGCAAGAGGCAGGGGGTGAGAACAGAAAATTGCCAGGAGATTTCTAGGGTTTGGAGGCTAGGTGGGCTTGGGCCGGTTTGGGCTGCTCTCTCGCAATTCTCAAAACATTTTATTTTGCAAATTAAATTTGGCAATTGATTTTTCAAAAACGGAGATGACTGTCTCGGCAAAATATTTTTCCGACAATTTTAGAAAAATAAAATATGGTTTAATAAAAATAGTTTTGCGGACAAAAACATGCGATGCCATGATGCTCATGTCATGATGATGCAAAAATAAAATAATAGGCAATTCTAATTTGGGGAAAAACCCCGGGCATTACAATTCATCTTTCTCTCTTCGTGGGTTTACGGACTCGGATTGGGCCGGTGATCAAGATGATAGGAAATCAACTTCCGGGGCTTGCCAATTTCTTGGTAGGTCTTTGGTAGTTGGTCTTCTAAGAAGCAAAATTGTATATCTCTCTCCACCGCCGAAGCCGAGTATGTGGCCACCCGGACATGAGTGCTCATCTATGCTTTCATGTCTTTCTATTCATCTTCCTGCAGGTAGTTTCTTCTCGTCGTCGTCGTCGCCACAAGCGTGCGGCCTCTCGCACCCCTCGCCCTCACTCGGTTGAGATCGAGTCTGAGTCTGATCAGGAGACCTTGGCCTCACGCCGTGCTCAGATTGATGAACAAAGGAAGAAGAAGAAAGTTGTGTAGTTGGCCATCAGTGACATGACAAGGACTGAGTTTGTTGAATGGCGCAAAATTAACTTTTATGATCAGCCACGTGGCTTCACCATTGACAACTGCTTCTGGTGTTTTGATCAAGAGATCCTGTTCCAGAATGTCTATGCTGTGATGTCTGAGAAGAAGAAAGTGTGTCCGATGAAGGCAATTGATTTTGCTCACCTCATGAAGAAGGCCGACTAATTTGGGACAGCAATCAAGGTTGTGGACTGCTTGGGGCTACGTCGCCTCATGGAGACAGAATGTAACTATGTGGTCCTTGTTCAGCAGTTCTTTGCCACAATGGTGTTTGATGGGGATGTCAACATTGGGATGACTTGGATGTCTGACACACATAGGCTCACCTCCACCTTCAGAGAGTTTGCAGGTATTCTTGGGTATCCCTTCACTGGATCTCACCTTAATGAGGGGACTTGCATGCACGTCGTTGGCTCCGAGTATGACAAGTCCAAGTTGAGGGAGCTCTATTCTGATGAGAGTGGGGTTGGGACCACCTCCGGTATTCTACCCCTCTCTGACATTCTCCTACGCATGTTCCGGGAATCTATTGCTCCTAGTGCTGGAAACAATGATGCTATTAGAGGAGGGCTTGTGAACCTCCTTCACTATGCTTTTGAGGCAGCCACTCAAGGTACTCTACGCCCCAATGTGTGCCCCGTTGATGTGATGGACTATATTTTCAATGAGATGTATGATGCTGTGATTCACAAGAAAGTGCCTCCTTATGCCCCCTATGTGATGAAATTGATCAAGACCAAGTATCCTTTTGGTGATGATGTGGAGGACATTGATATGGAGCTGAACTGTGAGCCCCATGGACGGGTCAAGATGAACCGGAAGAGTGCTCACCTGACCACCTCTTCTTCAGGCCGCCGTGCTCTAGGTGCCTCTTCTTCTAGCCGCCGTGCTCCTGAGGTGTCTCGTCCCTTTGCTAGTGCTCCTGGGAGTTCTTCTGCTGCTGCAAAGGCCCCCAAGAAGAGGTCATGGATCAAGCGTGCTATGGAAAAGCTTCTTTGTATGAATGGTCACATCCATAAGGAGAACTACACTGCTTATTGTGAGCGCCGGATCATTATGCAGAATCAACATCAGATTATGGACCAGCCGAATATGCCTCCACCACCACCTGAGCACGCCATTCAGCCCCAGGTTGCCTACAGGAACTAGAACACTCAGTATGTGGATTGGGATCATCATGTGCCTGAGGAAGATGAGATTGAGACCGGCAGTGAGGCAGAGGAGGATGAGTCAGAGGCCACGACGTCGGAGTGATCTCCTTGGGGCATTAGCATCGCTCTTTTCCCTTTTTGGTGTCTTGATGCCAAAGGGGGAGAAGTAGTTCTATTTAGGCTTTCGAGGGCATTGCATGGGTTGGGCACAAGCTTTCTTGTCTTTCATTCGTTCTTATGAACTTGTGCCTATGTATCTTTCTTTGTTTCTATCCGTTGAACTCTATGTGTGGTGTAAGACATGCAACGTGTGTTGATCTACTTCTTATCTATTTAATTGTTGCTATCTATCTTGGTTAAAACATGCTCATATCTAGGAGGAGATCCTCTCGAGGGAGAGCCTCGTGTTCTTGTTGCTTTTTTTTATATATCTTGTTTTGTGTGTTGTCATCATTCACCAAAAAGGGGGAGATTGAAAGAACATCTCTTAGTTTTGGTGATTTAATGACAACACACTTTGTGGGCTAATCATGTTTGTTAAAGTGACTTGACAGGTTTCTTAGCTGATTAGGCCCAGAAGGAGAAAAGATCGAAGACAAGATCGAAGATGGAGAAGAGAATCGCTATGGAGTGGTTTTCTGCCTGTGGAGGACCGGAAGTTCCGGCCCTTTGGGTGGAAATTCCAGTGGGCGGAAATTCCGGCCTTCGGCCGGAAGTTCCGGCCAAGCGGGAAATCGGCTAAGTCCTTTTTGGGATTCCTCTCTGGAGGGGTACCGGAACTTCTCCCCGGAAGTTCCCCCCGGAAATTTCCGGTGGTCCGGAAGTTCTGGCCTCCTGGCCGGAAATTCCGGCCCTGGAAATTTTCCGGTGGATTTTTGGCTAAGTGTTTTTGGGTTTTCCTCTCGGGAGGGGTCCCGGAGGTTTTGGGCGGAAGTTCTCCCCGGAGATTTCCGGCCCCAGGCCGGAAGTTCCGGTACATAATACCGGAATTTCCGGCCCCTCGCTTTTCCAACGGCCCCTCCACCTACCTTGGTTCACTTAGCTCTTGCAATTCCCTCTCCTCCATTACAAGCAAAAGCTCAAATCGAAGAGATCTCCCAATCCCTCCACCCAAACTCGTTGATCTTTGGAGGATTGAAGGAGAAGGCCAAGATCTACATCTTCACCAACCGGTTTTTCATTTCCCCCTCATTTTCTTGAGGGATTCGTGCCTAGGGTTTCCATTGGGAAAACCTAGGTGTTTGGTTGTACTCACTTCAATTGTTGTTGTTTCAGTTGTTGTATTGTTTTGGGAGCCCCCAACGAGACGTACTCCCTTAACAAAGAGGAACTCTAGAATACATCCTTGTCTCCGCGTGCTTCTACTTTCGGTTATCTCTATCCCTTAGTTGTCTTTACTTATATCGTGTTCTTGCCTAGTCTTAGTTGCTTGCTTGTCATATAGGTAAATTCACCATAGTTGCATATCTAGAGAATTTACTTTTGTGTCAAGCCTAAAATCAAAAAAGAATTAAAATTTGGTGTAGCACCTATTCACCCCCCTCTAGGTGCCCATACGATCCTTTCAATGAGGGGTGGTTTTCTATTTATAGTTAGTAGGATGACACTTTAGAAGGGAAGTTTGGAGAGTTCTCCCTCCATCCTGAGGTGGAGGGAAATATCTAGACATTTTTCTAGTTAGCCCCCTTATACTTTTGGTACTGCTTGATCCCACTCCTAACCTATATATCAACTATTTACACTATGCACCTCCAACATATTGGGTATGATACTATTTGCTACATATTACATGGATGCCCTCAGGGCTAGCCCTTCATGCGTCGCTTTGTCGAGCTTATGTCTTCTGTATTGTGATTTCATATTCTCCAATGGATTAGGGGCGTCATGTATCCTCGTGAGAGCCTTGCGACGGGTCTAGAATGGGACCGTCAGACCCATGGTATTCTGGGGAACCCGCATATACACGTGGGGCAGTTTGGAGTTGTGTGATGTCTGTTGATGGTTTGTGGCGTCTCGCCCTCCTGGTGGTCGATCGATGCTTTGAGCTCCGGTATTCAAGCATCCAGGGGCACCTATGATCCTATGGGTATGTTGGGCCTATGCCGTGGTGAACTACTTCGGCAGTGGGTATTTTATACCATGTCATATTTGCGAGAGGAAGTATGGATAATTACCAACGAGCAGCATGACTTGTCGTATATACTATTTGCATCGACATCGGGTCAAAACCAACTCCGTGCAACACGTATGAGCCTTTGGTGCACACTAGTGAAAAGCTTGTTATGTCTCATATTTGCTAATTATGGAAAAATATTTGGATGATATCGACTTGTGTTCTTTATCCAAGTTGAGGCTTTTTCATGTCCGGTGCATCTGTGTTTAGTAGCTACTGCATCATTAAGGCCTTGTTTGGCACTAGAGTTTTTTTATGCGGATTAGTGGGGATAATCCCCACCAAACTCCAAATCCCCACTTATACCTAAAAACATGTTTGGTACTAGAGTATTGGGCGGATTTAATCCTTACTTATCCCTACTTTTCCCCAAATCTTAGTGCATTTTTCTCAATTCCCAATACTCTACCCCTACTAGTGGATTGAAATTGGGGTTTTGTGGGGATTGGATGAAGGTAGGGGTTTCACGTAATACTCTAGAGGATTATATCCACTAATCCCCACTAAACCTCTAGTTCCAAACAAGACCTAAGGGATTTTGCTTCTACCGTTAGGAGCTAAACAGAGACAAGCAATCACAGACAATAATTTATCATGTGAAATTGCATGGCTATTCTTCATGGTCGTTCATCTCCATGAAGATTTGAGTCGTCGTACTGCTACCGATTTTGTGTCCTCCGAGTTTCTCAGCTATTGTAACTAGTCATGAATTACACAAAGTAGCATCTCATGTCGACACGCAGGTCGTTATACAACTACACTGACAACACATTGGCTCCAGCAGTCTGACAGACCATGACTCACATGTCACACACAGATTACACACATCACATACACATAATCCATATTGTTTCACATCGGCCCTGCAAAATGATAATCGCATCTACCATTTGAGAGAAAACTCGCAAGGATCTGCACTACGAATAAGCGATGGTCTGGCTAGTCGGATAGTAGGCGGGTTCCTTTGTGGAACCAGCAGATCCAATCCATAAGATCGGTCTTGTGGACATGAACCTTGCACCGGAGTGACTGATCCAACCAATCATCCGATCTCATTCGTCATCCACAACACCCCGAGAGCTAATTGGTCCAACCAGTTTCGCTCAAGGCCGATTCATCCTATGAACCGACTATCCAAACCACCAAGAAAATCCAATTTGTCGGCTCCCGCACATCTCATGTGCGCTCTCATACCATTGTTGGGTCGCGTAGGGTGCAACACTTGCACACAAAAACCTTTTCCCTGGCGTGGCCAAACCAAGAGCCAACTCTGGGAGAAGTCCATAGAGCTTACCGCTAGATGCGCGGGTGCGGAAGTCGTTGTCATGTGTCGGGGCAGTGTAGTCCTTGTACTGCTCATCCCGGGTAGCTTTGCCTCTTCTCCGATGACTCACCCAACATTGAACGTTTGTCGCCTCTGATGGTATACGCACGTACAAGGAAGAGCTCTTGGCGGCAGTTGCTAGACCAGGCTCACCAAGAACTGGGACAACGACGATGGTGGTGGAGATGAACACCCCATCCTCTTCATGCCTCACATCTAATATGGCTTTGCTTCCACTAACTAAGTCTTGTCCTCCACTGCTTCCACGACCTGTTATAAATATAGGTGGGTGGTGGGATGGTTCCTATGCCTGCTCGGCCTAGAACACTTGTGGCCCAACTAGCAAACCCTAACCTTATCCACTTGCATCCTGTGCCGAACCAAATCCAACTCAGTCGCACTCTTTTAGTTGGAACTCTTCTGGTTGGCTCCTTTCCTCTTAAGTGTGTGACCCTGCAGATTCGTGTTCAAACGGACACAACGAGAACTACTCCTCTGACTCCCGTCATGGCTCCAAGTCCCCAAACTTTTTTGGTCGACTTGCACCAATGAACAACCGTTCTCAAGCTGATAGTCGGTAGTAGCTTCTAGCAATGCATGCCGACTCCCGAAAGATGCAAAGTTGTCCACGATTTTCCTGTATAATGTCCATGTGACCAATCCCTTTGCCTCACGATGTACCTTGTCAGAGCCATGGGCGGGAGCTTGTCATCCCTTTAATATATTGATTCTCTACTTGACTTGTGTCCTTGATTCACCGAATTAACTCTTAATCCTACTCGACTAACTCTTAGTCAAGTTGCATGGCCTTGCTATCGAATTAAGTCACCCGAGTGGGCCCATAAACCTCTCTTCTAATCGGAGGGGAAAATTCATCTTAGCCGACTACGTCACATAGTTTGCTGTCGAATCGACCCGAGCTCTTCATTTATAACTATCCTATTACATATAGCATGTGATAGAAACTAAGCCTACCGATCCACAACTCGGATCATACAAAGACCTAAGGTCTAAGGACCAGGACCACATCATAAACATTGATGAGACTCACAAATGTAAACTTGCTCGTTGTGTCTCATAGTGGGCCATTCTGGCTCGCCAAACTCCTTTGGCTGAGTTCGTGTGCCGACTTAGCATCACATGCCCACGACAAGTGGAACCGCGTCATCAGTTGACTTAACACACTAGTAAGAGTTAAGTGTCCATATAATTCTATTAATTAGAGACATTTAGAACAAAAATCTTATTACATATGTGGTTTCACAACAAAATCACATACTTAGTGACACATCTGAAGATACATAGTTCAAGGACTATCCTTAATAATACAAATACACTGCTAAGTTATTCTTGCCGAGTACCACTCTAGGGCATAACTCCAACAAAATTAGCATCCACAATTGCGGGATGAGAGACGTCCAATGGTCGTTAGAGGTGAACCTGGTGGCGCAGGCGTCGAAGATGAAGCCCCCGGGGCAAGCGTTGTGGTGGATGTGTCGGCCATGGAAATCCCTGACATCGCCACAATAAAAGAGGTGTCGGTGGCCGCAATCGATGGCGATGCCAGCACCATTGATGTGCTAAGCCGGAGTGGATCTTGTGGCACCGTCGTCCAAGACGAAGCCCCCCCCCCCAAGGCAAATGATGCAGTCGACACGCCGACCGTCAAAATCCCCCCATCGACGCTGCAATCAAGAGTCCAATGAAGTTCTACGCCTCCACACTAGACACACCAGCCGCTGGTGTCGCCACCATCGACGTCGTCTCCACTGTTGCTGTAGGTCGGGAGCGGGGGGGGGGGGGGGGGGGGGGGGGAGAAGTGGGTGGTGAGGAGCCTTTAGTAGCTTCTCCAAATCCTCGGGTTTTTAAGCTCACGTGCCTTCACGTGAGGAGTGTTGACGACGAGGCAAGGATTTGGGCGGCGCGAGGGTGGAGGAGCACCGACCATAGAGATCAACGACGAGGGGCGGTGAACGAATGAGGTTTCTGTGGTAACGAGTGGAGTGAGGAGTTATGTCGAAACGTCTTGTCTCCCGTATTTCTAACACATTTCTTTTTAGCCAACTTTTAACCTGCTTTAAGAAGTGTACCAATGTAGCCTCCTAAATAACCAAACATCCCATTTTTACAGCTGACCAGTAACCAAACACGCGATGACGCGAGTGCTATTTCTTTCTTGGACCGGACTAACCAGCGGCGCCGCACCAATGTAGCCTCCATGCGGCGGTTTCTACAATGCATGCATGCGGTGACGTGAAGACGATGTCATCTTAGATTCTTTTTTATACTTTAATTAAAAAACATTTATTTCTCAAATCGATAATCCGATTGGAAATCCGTTTTCACCGTTGGCTTAGTCGCGACGAGATCTTAAAAACTAGATCCCATGTTGCCATGTTTTGACAACTTTTTTTTCGTCAGTAGCTATTAGATTATTATCACTAACTTATCAGATTATTATCACTAACTTACCAGATTATTATCACTAACCTACCCGATTATTACATATGTCTAGAAACATATAAAAAATTATCTGATAACCATGTACAATTATCATGGTAATTGTTCGTTGTTAATCGGGTAACCATAGTGTCCTAATGCAGTATGTGGTGTGACCAAAAAACAGTCGTCACACATGTCTAAAACGTGTAAAAAATTACGTGCTAACCATACACAATTATCTGGTAACTGTTCATTATTAATCTGATAGCCATAGTATATTAACTGGTAACTACTATAGTAAAAAAAAGTTTGTTAAAATATATTAACATGTGATCTAGTTTTGAAACTCTAATCGAGACAAATCTAACCGTGTAAACGGATCACTAATCGGAATAACGGTTTATAAGATAAATCTTTTTAAATTTCTGAAATTAGTAATTAATACGATGATGTCATACATGAGGTGACAGATTTCTACATACATGCATGTGCTCTTCCTAGGAAAAATCACGTGCAGCTGCGGCCGCATGCTAAGAGCATCTCTAACAGAGCCTGAAAACATGCCAAAACCAAAAAATAACTGCCAATTTACGGGTTCGGTTCGAAAAATGGCGCAGAACAGAGCCTGAAAACGAGCCAAAACCGAAAAAAAAGTTCAGTCCGAACCGAGAAACCCAACTCGGCCCCTACTTGTGGGGGGCGAAACGTCGAACCGAACGCGACCTGAATTGCTTCCACAGTTCGCGCGCGACGGAGGTTTCAGCTCCTTCACTTCGCGCCCAACCGCCGCCGCCGCCAATCCACGCACTCTCGCCGTATTCCGCCACGCCGTCGCCCGATCTCGGCGAGATGGATCACGAATCGACCCCGCCGGCCGCCGCAGCGAGCTCGCATGTTCCGCCACCATTTCCCGTGGTGTGTCCAGGGCCCGGCGGAGATCCGTCGGCCGCCGCCGCCGTTGCGAACCTGGTGGCGTCGACGAACGTCCTCAAGCGGAGGCGTGCGGGTACGCACCTGGTCCCGCAAGTAGGTGCTGCGGGCACGGGTTCTCTCCCGGCAGCGAGTGGTTGTGCCAAAGATCCCGCCGGATCGAAGCCGAAGGCGACGAAGATAGGCCGCCTGAAATCTCAGTCTTCGGGGCCGAAGGGCACGAAGAGGAAGAGCAAGACGACGACCAGCCACAGCGGCGTTCAGACGCCGGGCATACCCCCCTCGCCGCAAGTTGCTGCCAACGCGAGTGACGCCCCCGACGTGCTCGACGATGTGTCGACAAGGTAAATTATCTACCTATTTTCTGGACGATTCAATTTGTTGGCGGAAAATTGAGCCCGGATTTTGTAGAAATGGAAACACTACGTTCATGGACATGTTGGAGGAGATTGACGTAGCCGCTCCTCCACTCGCTCCGTTCGGCGGTGAAGATAGGGACGTGGATGACGGGGAAGATGGTGAAGAGGAAGAAGGAGATTATGATGAAGAAGAAGGGGATGAAGGCGACGAAGAGGTGGTGGAGACCGAGGCTAATGGACAACCCAAGAAAAGGAGGGCCAACAATTATTCGGTTCGCGCTGGCGCAGAACAGAGCCCGAAACCCAAACTGAAAAACGGAATATTCAGTTTTTCAGTTTTGGTTTTCGGACTCTGTTCTGCGCCAACGTTTTTCGGAAAACTGAACTTGCCTTTTTTGGTTCGCATGTTTTCGGGCTAGAGATGCTCTAACTTCTCTCCGTGTGCCTCCTTCTTTCTTTCCGAAAGCACAAAAAACGTGAACTAGCCAACTACTCCAGGTGTCATTCCCCACCTGACACCTCGTCCGGCACGGAACATCACGAGCTCAACGAACGACCGATGCGAGCCGTGGCCGAGCTCACCTGTCTCGGTCTCGCGCAGTAAAACCCTCCGCTCCTCCTCTCTGTGGCTCTTCTCTTCCCCCTCCCGGGTCAACCGCAAGCGCCGCCTGAACCCTAGCCGCCAGCCGGTAAGTGTAGGCGGGCGCCGCCACGGCGCCGCTTTTCTCTCTCCCTTCTCTATCGCTTCGCACATCTTATCGATCGGTGCTGATCCAATCTTGTCCTCCCCGCGGCGCGGGGCGGCGCAGGGATGGAGAAGGGGGCATCCGAGTCGTCGCCGCTCGACTGCGTTCGCTGTGGCAAGCCCGCGTCCCTCCAGTACGTTTTCCTCCATCCCCTTCCAACTTCACTCTGCTTCAACCGTCACAAAATTTAACAGCACCTGATATATTAAACGCCCTAGATAGAATCTTTCAATCTCGCGTACATAGTTTGATTTCCAGGTCAACTTTCTCGAGGTACTCTAAATAAGAAACCTATGGCAATTGAGAATATTTTTGCTTGTTTTGGTTTGGTACAAGGGGCAGTTATTCCCACTAATCCATTTGATGTTTTAAAATGGATCGAAGTATTTAAGTTGGTACTAACGCTTGGTTATTTTCAGATGCCCCAAGTGCGCGCAACTGAAGCTTCCCCGTGAAGCTGCTGCTTTCTGGTGAGTTACAATCTCATCCCCCGGCCCCTGTTCTGTATTGCGATAGCATCAATGACAATGAGGATCTTCAGTGCTTAATAGGTGCTTCTCATTTCCTTGATGTGGCATGAGTTAGACTATGCCCTGGAGCCTTGGAGGTCAATGTTTCTAGTTGAGTTTACAATTGTTGGATATCTTAGTAATACTTCCGAGATGTTTCAGTACTGATGTATTATCTAGTTCATCACCAATAAGTAGGAAGTTGGTCCAGTGTGCCAGTTCCAAAAAATCTATATGTGACATTTATTAGTGAGGATGATGGAGTTGACTGTATCTTTTTTTGGTGAACAAAATGTTTCATTTGGTATTGAAGCATCTTTTGAATGTGATTGCATACTAGTATAGGGTAGAATTCTGCTTCTGAGTGAAAAAATATTATGCTTATGCACAAATGTATCTGCAGTGCACAAGATTGTTTCAAGGCAGCATGGGCCTCTCACAAGTCTGTCCACACAAAGCTAGATGCACTGACATCCCAGCTGTCTCAAGAAGGCTGGAAATATTGTCTGAAAAAGGGCGGACCCGGACACTGGAGCTTCCTCGTTTGACTGGACTGGGTAAAAAAAAAATATTACCACATATTTACATCTGCGCTGTTAGGTCTATGCTGACGCTTCTGTTTCTGATAAGCAAACAAGATAAACTATCTTGATGGTGGATTTTTTTAAGCCGATTTTTGTCATAATTTCATTTGCAAAATTAGCCTTTATTTGATGGATTGTGCTTTATTTAGTATCTCTAGGGACAACTTAAATACAAATCTCTTGGATTTTGTTGCATTGGAAGTTTGGAACTCATTCGCTAGCACATGACTAACTTGTTTTTCTCATTTGTATTTATCATGTTGTAGTCCATTGAGACCATTTCCTATATCAAAGATGCGCTTGGTACCAGACGGAATTGAGAAGCCCGATTGGGCGCTTGATGTGAGTATTAACTATGCCTAAGTTTAGTTTCCTCCTATCCTCTAAGTGTCTTTCTGACATTACCATTTGAGTTAATATAGTGATACAACTCTCTGAATCAAAAGAGTGGATCATTAGTTTGGCACAGTGTATTCTTATCTTATAATCTGCTCTAGTACATCTTTCCTGACACTGTTAAACATTTCTAGGGAATCCCGAAGATTGAGCCAGATAGTGATTTGCAAAAAAGAGTAGAGGTAGAACTTTCCAGAGCTTTGCAAGTATCATATATGTTTCACAAGTAGATATCTAATGTTTTAGTTGCTGTTTTCGTTTCTGCTATCTTTGCAGATTAAGACCCCTCAGCAGATTGAATGGATGAGGGAAACATGCCGAGTAAGTTCCTAGCACATCCAGTTTGGTAATAAAGTAATGAAATGTTGCAGTGACACTTTGCTGACAGTTTCCACTTTGTTTTGAACTATTGCTGTTAGATTGCAAGAGAGGTTTTAGATGCTGGTGCTCGTATAATCAAGCCAGGAATTACAACAGATGAAATTGATAGAGTGATTCATGAGGAGACAATTGCTAGAGGTCTGATTAACGTTCTTAAAAAAATTAAATGTAGAAAATTGATCATCGGTAGATTCAGTGATGGATATATCTGTTAAATCACTATGATACCTTGTAATGTCTTAACATTTGTTGTATGTAAGAGAAATTAAATGTCTCCCAGCTATTTATATGCACCTTGTCTTGATCTATTTCTTAATCTCCATTCTTGGTCCTCAGGTGGATACCCGTCCCCATTGAATTACCATTTCTTCCCGAAGTCATGCTGCACGTAGGTTGTTTATTGCTGTTGCTTATCTAGCATCACGTCTGGAACACTGTTAAGTGATACTTTTCTTTGTTGTCATTCGTATTCAGGTCAGTTAATGAAGTCATTTGCCATGGAATTCCCGACGCCAGGTATCCTTGAATTTACAGATCAAGCCACTCATTCATTTTGCTCTTGCTTGAATCTGGTGGTTCTTTGGCTAATTTTTTGTTTAAATTTATAAGGTTAACCTCTGGTTTTTATCTAAACATTTCTAACAGGAAACTTGAAGACGGTGACATAGTAAACGTTGACGTAACTGTATACTACAAAGGTGTTCATGGTAAAGTCTCGACAGCTTGATGCTCTATTCAACCAGTTAATATGGTTATATTTGGTTTGACTGGATATATAACTTGTAAGGTGTAACTATTAACTGCAGGTGATTTGAATGATACATATTTTGTTGGAAATGTCGATGAAGCTTCTAAACAACTTGTCCGTTGTGCCTATGAGTGCTTGGAGAAAAGCTATTGCAATAGGTGATGCTTTGTTTTTAGTCTTGTACTCTTTAGTAAACTCAAATTGGTTATCGCATTGCTCCTCTTCTTGTTGCGGTTATTACATCTTACTTGAAGATATATAATTTCCTTCCAATTGAAATTTCTGCTGTTTTTTTGGAAACATGAAGTTGTTTGTGGATCTGAGATATACGATTTGAATTTACCATTTTGATGCACAGTTAAACCTGGAGTTAGGTTTCGTGAAGTTGGAGAAATCATAAGTAGACATGCATCGATGTCAGGTTTATCTGTGGTCAGTTTCACATCGGCATTGACTTTAACCTATATATTAGATTTTCCATTGCTATTTCGTTGTATATTTATGCCTTAACACTAGTATATATCTTTTTTTATTTCAGGTGAAATCTTATTGCGGTCACGGCATAGGAGAACTGTTCCACTGTGCCCCAAACATCCCTCATTATTCAAGTATGGTTGACATCTTGTTTTTAGTATTTACATTTCTTGCATTAATGTAGCAAGCTCTATACTACCTTAGTTGTTATTTCCTAATGCTACACAATGCCAACTAATGAGGTATGGTCGCTTTATAATGTAGGAAACAAGGCTGTTGGTATCATGAAAGCTGGGCAAACATTTACGATCGAGCCAATGATAAATACAGGCAAGTTTGTAACAATGGCAAAACACAATGTGCAGTTGAACATGTTGATACTACTTCTGGTCTAGGCCTGCAGCATTATCTTATTAAAAGTTCCCATGTTGTAGGAGTTTGGCATGACCGTCTATGGCCTGACGAATGGACTGCAGTGACTGCAGATGGTAAACGGAGTGCTCAATTTGAGCACACTCTTTTGGTGAGTACGTTGTTTAGCGGAGTTAATTCATTTGCTCATGTAGTACTGTGTCTGTAGCTGCAGTGGGTAGTTTTTTCACACATGTTTTTTTTTTTGCCTGAAAATAGAAATCCTTAACTGCACTGCTTTGTCGATTTTTCACTGCTAAGCGCCAATACATTTAGACCAAACAGGGTTTTCACCTAAGGCTGTCAACGAGCTGAGCTCAAGTGAGCCTAAGATGGTCATCGAGCCTGTAACCAGCCTCGAGCTTGGCTCGATTGTCTAGTCGAAGGTCAATAAGATAAATACCCAACTCTGATCAGAACCACCGAGCAATATGACTTGAGAAGCCAATTTTTCCAAAACCCCCCTGTTCTTCTATGCCAGTTCCCAAAATAAGATCACTCATTCACAAAACAAGCACACATCTCTAGGACTTTAGAAAAATGCTCGTCTTGGATTGTAGCACGATGAGGGTGTGCGCAACAAATCTAGGAGCAAGTTGCAGCTGTCACCACTGAACAAGGAGAATGCGGGCTAGGTGGGTAGTCGTCCTTGGCTTTGCATCTCAGCTGTGCCGGCTGCCTTGGCACATCGATAATAGGGAGCGTCCGACGGGAGGCAAAGAGTACAAGATGGGGGACGAGCGATGCCTTGAGGCCATGGGACTGAGCACGGTGGTGGCTTCATGACGGCAGCCGTATAAAGATTTGTGAGGAGAGAGTGTTGGTTAGGGCATGTGAATTGCGGTTGGCCTCCTGAACTTCAGGGGCAGGCCTTGTTGCTGGTCATTGATGGGCATCTCAGTCTGGTTTGTAGAGAACAAACAAGATCATAGACATGCAGGCAATGCCGGATATAAAAATATCGATCCTAGAGGGAAGCTCAAACTCGGCTTAGTTTTTTTTTTTTACTTGTTTCTACCTTGGAAGTTCTGTGTACAACCTCGCTACAAAGAACGCTCTGTTTGATGATACATGCAAACTTACTCTATTTGTTTCCTATGCCCCTTCAGGTGACGGAAACGGGAGTTGAAGTCTTGACAGCACGACTGCCCTCATCACCAGACGTCTACCCATGGTTGAAGCCCTCATCAGCAACTAGGCAGTGATGCGAGACCGCACAACTTTTTTTGATCTACTTGCCATTGAGACAGTGACAATTCTCTGAAGCGCAAAACATGTGGATTTTCTTAGTGTCACAACTTGCTGCGAACTTACATGAGGTTAAGGCACTTGAGCTGGACTGAGGTTTCCTTGGTGGCACATTCTATATGCTCCCATTATCATGAGAGCTATCTTGTGAAGTATTCATGATTTATACCATTTTAAGTGGAGTCTTGAGCAATGATTATGAGTGACATGTCTTTCTCGTGGCATATATCAGCTATTTCTACCGAGATGTAAGTTTCGAATGCAATTTGACATTTACTACAGGTTACACCATTTAAGGCTCAGAGCAGCGAAGCATCTTGACACTGGCTTGCATGAACTTAATCTCTGTTGTGGCCCATGGGGTGGTTCATTCAAACAAAAATATCTCACAGCCTAATATCCAAAAATGAAGCAAATAGCCTAATGTGTAACACTAGAATGTAAGGCAGAGCAAGCGGCTTCTCCTTGCTAATACCCACTGAATTCAACCAGTGAGAATAAGATGTGTTCTCATCAGTTGAATTCTGCACATCAGGTGTTCTCCTTGTTTCTTGCCGATTCTCAGGCTTCTGTGAACTGGCGACAACAAACCCTGCCATCTCATTCAGTTCTGAGCGCTTACGCCTCGCTTCCTCCACATCTCCTTCCCAGCATGTCTCTGCCAGCACATCCTGGGCTTTATCCATATTCTCTGCCGAGATCAAATTATCATTTTGCAGCAGTACAAGGTACACCTGATCAGCTGCAGCCTTCCGGATCTGTAAGTTGGCAGAAAATATTTTAGCTCAGTTTACTACGTGTGTAGTATTCTAAAAAAAAGTTTACTACGTGTGTGACCTTCGGTACTTCCTCGACAAGAAGTAGCAAATGTTACCTTGGGGTATCTATGGCCTAGGAACGTGAGGAGTTGAGAGAATGCCTTGCTGCCAGTTCTATCAAGTTGTGAAGAAATATATCCGAGAATTGAGAGGCCCGCACATAACTTTGTGAAGTCCTTTGATCCCTTCAGTTCAGAGGCTAGTAAATTTATCAGTTCACAGTAGAAGTCGCCATGCCCCTGTTACAAGCCCAGAGATATATAACTTATCAACATACCAAAGATGGCAAAAAAATAACAATCAATATCATATACTATGAAGTGTGGAGTTTGTAAATTCATTTACTTCACAAGATTTCAAGATGTTGACTTAATAAAATGCACAGTATAATAGTAGTTTTGATTTTCTCATCAAGTACCACTTCTTAATATATCACTCAATCTTGATGGCTTAACAAAATGTGCATTTTTTCTGCCACTACAGGGTTAATTAGATATATGCCACTGCAATTCATGCGAAATCGAGAAATGCCACTGCAATTTTCATCCTTCGAAAATGCCACTGCAGTGGCATATTTCGAAGGCTGAAAGTGGCATTTTCAGAAGAATCTTGACAATTGCAGTGGCATTTTTCAAAAGATGAAAATTGCAGTGGCATTTCTCGATTTCGCATGAATTGCAGTGGCATATATCTAATTAACATACTAAGGGCGTTTTTACACATGAAGATCAACAGCATAAAAAATTAGCATTCGAGCTCAGCCTCTCGTAATGCTCAAGTACATTGCTACAATTAACTCACCTCCTTGTTCAAGAAACCTGCTTACTGAGTAGAGTCTCAATAGTCTGCAATACATGGACCTCATTAGATTTACTATAGAGTAAAGAAAAATGGCTGCCACAAATGTCAGAACAAGAATGTAGAGACATGTGAATTTTCACAGATTAAAATAGTCAAATCAAAACTAAATACTAGAACTGATGCTAATAATAACAGTCCAAACTGAAGACTTGATTAAATATAGAATTCTTCTGCATAAAATGTTGCTGATGGAATCACATCTGTTATGTAGACTAATTCAGTCCCAAACAGTTGGGGTAGGCTAGAGTTGAAACCCATAAGATCTCGAAGCCAGGTCATGGTTCTGGCACGTGGATAGCTAACTTCCACACACCTCTGTCCATGGCTAGTTCTTGGTGATGTTCCAATCCTTCAGGTCTCTCTTAACGGACTCCTCCCATGTCAAGTTTGTCGTGTTATGTAGACTAACACGACAACGACAAGAAAACAATGATGATAAATAACTACACAAGTAAAGTATCATCAGTGAAAATGTACCAAACAAAGTTCATAATAAGCCCAATCATATGTTATGAAGGATAATCACACGCGACATATCTTATACTGTAGACACGCAGAAATGATCAGGCTTCACGCATACAATTGTTACCTTCAATGTGGGTGTAATTACACGGTCACACTTCTGGTAATGCTGGAGAACCCACAAAATGTCATGACTCAGTAGACACTCTCTGCTTTTTCCTTCATCAATTGCATTGATATTTGAATCTTGCAAGTATCCTACTAAAGCTGATGTTGAAACTTTCCTCAAGACTCCTGCAACCCACCGGTAGAAACCACAAGCCCTGAAAGCACAGGCTTGCTGTAACAGGTGGCCTGAAGAATCTTCACCAATCGTGGATATGATACTGCAGGAACCTAATCAAGGCAAAGAGCTATCAGTTGTGGCTTGAATGACAGTACTACCACCTAGCCAAATATGACACACACATTGGTGCCAAAGGAATGGCTGTACAAATTATTAGTGAGGTACTATTGTCAAAATGGCACTAAATGTGTGGCATCAATTATTGACGAAACAGATAGATTTATAGATCACGGTCATTAGTCATTACAAAACCTAACCCATGCTAACTTATTTCCAAGATGATTAGGATCTCCAGAGAAAGAAAGTAGGTGAGCAACTGGGCATAAAAAGATAAGAGTTGAGGGCAGCACAGCTAGTTGTATAACATATCACAACACAAGAATTAGATATGGTAGTGCCTGGTGGATTTGGCAATTAACAGAAGAGAGATTGGTGAGCAATTACTTACTGCCCACTCCAAATCTGCATTGTTGGGAATAATTTCTTCCAGCAGCTCCCTGTAAGGTATAAATGGTATGAACTGTTCCGGGTTGTACAAAATCCTATGCAGAGTCCTGACTGCTATTTCTCTTATCTTATCAATTTTCTCAACTGCCTGTTTTGCAACGCCTGCCACCAGATCCTGTGCAATAGCAGAATCAAATAGTTGGTGACTGGTACTAATTGCATTTGCCTCCATGCCGCTCGGCGCAGATTCATCCTCAGCAACTGGTGTTGTCTCACTGCAACACCATCTCTCCTGCAGAGAATGAACGTGCACCGTTGTAGTGCATCCATTGCTGCTTCACGTACCCAAGAACCCACATCTCCTCTGTTATCTACAGCATAATCATCAAGTGCTCGAAATAAAGCTTGCATGACCTTAACTTTTATGTATGCGTATACAGATTCTCCAATATTAGAGCTTTGATCAACATTAGATGTTAATGTTTCACAAACCGAAGCTAGCCCCCTAACAGAGTTCACACGTGCTTCAGCATCAGGATCATCAGCCTTGTCCTGCATAGTGTATGAGATAAAAATTTCAGTTCCAGCATTCAAGAAGCACATCAACAGCACGAGTTATTGTTCTTCATACATTTTTTTCTTCCGAAATGTAGTGGAAATTTCATTACCTCTATTGTGCATGAGCTACAGAGCTTACTCATGACAGGCATCCATTTTATTAACAAAAACTCATATGGTAATATTCCAAGGGCCAGTGCTCCACCTCGTCTTGCAGCTACATTTGGGTCATCCAGAAGCGTCACATACTTTGAAATGACATCATTGCCAATCTTTTCACCAGCAGAAACCAGATATGTTGGAATAAAATGCTTCAACGCGTCAACAGCTGCACACTGGAAAATATTGTGAATAGTACTCAGTCCACAATGCAGGACATTAATGTCATGCTTATACAGTATATGAGAGTACAAGCACACTAGCTAATCAAACAAGAAAAAGGAAAGTGCACCTGTATTTGAGAATTGGGATGCCTCAAATTCTCATTAAGGGTTTCCACCAAACCTCTTTGTCTTCTCATTCAAGGATATTGCAGCCATAGAAATACATGCAATGAATCGGGAAACAGCAGAGCGCATAATCTCTCCTCCTTTACCTCGATAAAGGCGTGCCTTTTCAATTGCGGGGACAATGCCTGACAAAGCTCTCTGCATGTCTACAGAAATACACAGATGCAAGGCCACCTTTAAGGCAAGCAGTTCAATGAAAAATATTGCACACATAATCCAGATATGGACACTTGCCTGTGGTCAAAACAAAACCAAGTTGATGCAACTTGAAAGCAATTTCGCCGGCAGCTAAAGTGGCCCCATGTCTAGTGCACAAATCTGATGACAGAGTGCAGGGAACTAACTTTTCAAGGGCATGCCCAGCAAAGTAATCCATATCATATTGCACAAGCAAAGCGAGGGCCTGCGCCGCCAACTCTCTCAAGCTTTTCTCCTAGGAAGAAAAAAGATCAGCCAAATCATGTGGTCAATTAATAGGGAAACACGAGGAAAAACATGGCACAACAATATAAGAATGAGTGATGAAAAGTGGTAAAGGTTTGACATCGTAAGCAAACTAATATTATTCAGACATTAAGTGTAACTGTCACTGTACTATTAAGAAGAACATAAGACTTGTATATTAAATTTG